>VDFB02110859.1:216960-225042 GCA_007258455.2 Sequoia sempervirens
GGTATCTAAATGGTGCCAAATTATCATTAAAAAAGAATAAAATACTCACTAATTTGTTGTCAAAGATAGATAGTAATAACTGGTTAAATAAAAAATACTGATTGCAACTTGAAGAGCAAGTACTCTATTAACACTTACTTCACGATTTTGTTAAAACCAATTTTCTCCCTCATTTTTTTGAATGTTGGCTGCAAATTTTTAAATTGAAAATTCTCAAAATACAAATTGGAGAGATCAAGGAATTGCTAAGGATTGCTAATTTTCCAGTTCTTTCACAATAGAAATATGTAGAGCTCAGAAGCGGCCGACAAAGAATATTGTAGAAAGCAGAAAATCGCCGCAAATGCGTGGTTTCTTCCTTGAAAAGTCAGAAAATAATAAGGATGGAGAATGGCAGGAGAAGAGGCATAGAGAATCCATTTGCTTTGAAAGTAGGGCAAGTCTTTACAGGCTTTGGAGTAGGCTGTGGTATTGGTATCGGTGTCGGCCGACCTTTAAATCTAGGTATTCACAAAATAATCTGCATATTTTCAAATCCATTACTACTTATAATTATTTAAGTTATTCTGAGAGTAGGTTATTAGTATAAACATTTCAATGGCAAAGAATGCAAATGACAACAATACAAACAGTAAGTCTTCTTACTCTCAATTGTAGGGTTTCTTGGTTTTCTAATTGGTTCTTTGACGCGTAGCCAAATTTTTTAGTTTTTATACGTTTTCCTCAGCAGTAGGTCATCTCGTACAATCATCACAAGTTCAACAGCGCACTTGGCAAAATCGCAAGCAGTAATTGTTCTTATGCTTGCATTTTAGGGTTTCTGGGGCTTTGTTTGTGGATTAAAGGTTTCCAGTGCTTTTTTTTTTTTGTTGTTTTTTAAGGTTAGCATAGCTGAACTGTGATTTATGGTAGTGGGCTTCTAAGGTTTTTAGATTTATTTTTAAATTGCTTCTGAGACTGAAAATAGCTATATTTATTTCTGCAGTAGTAGTGCATCTATGTACAAACATCGCAAATCCGACACTGCAATTGGCATAAATGTAAACTGTGATTCTTCCTATCCTTGAATTCAAGGGCTTTTAGAGTTTTTTTATGTCTTCTTAAATCCAGTATAGCGTAATTGTGAGTTCTGATGGTTGGCATTTAAGGTTGCAATTCATCTTTGAATCTCTGCTCCCACTCCTCTGTATTATAATAAAACACAAGAAGCTTGCTAGCAGGATGCAGTTACGTCCTATGCAATATTGTATGTTAGCATGCCTTGCCTTGTCAAGCTTATGGGTGAGGCTGCCGGGGATATAATCTGGGAATTCAATCCATTCAGAGTCTTGTAGTTACCAGTTGGTCTGGCCCAATAGCCTTTTAATATTTCTTATAAAAGCGCTTGGTATTTATAAATAAATTCTGAATTTCATATCCGTGCTTCTGGGAATTCTAAACTTGATCATGAAGAAAGGAGACCCTCTAGAGTCTATGGGATAGGGTGGCATTTCAAATATTATTTGTGACAATTCTTAGTAATGTCAAATGAGGCCCTTTAGAATCAATGGGAAGGAGGAGACCAGGGTGTTTTTTGCAAACATCACAACAATGTTAGCGCATATGACAAGATTGCAAGTAGTAAATCTTTTATCCTTGCATTTTTAGGAATTCTAATTTTTTGTTTCTCATTTGATTATGGAAAGCAACATGACAAGAATGTGAGCAGTAAGTCTTTTTATCCTTGTGTTTTTAGGGTTTCAGTTTTTCATTTCTTATTTGATTAAGAAAAAAAACATACCGATTTTTTTAACAGAGCTTAAAAGCTTCTTTTGCTTCATTAGATATAATATCTTTCATATGAAAAGCCATTTAATTCTATTGTTGGACAAGGATTTTAATTGCAATTGTTACGATAGCTAACAGTGCAAGTAGGAATAATGCAAGCTGTAGTACTTGTGATCCTTAAGCTCTCATGGTTTTAGGTTTGTGGACTTCTGAAACTCAGGCATGGTTAAAAGTTTGAGTTTTAAACAATATTTTTTCCTTAATTTTAGGGCATTGGCCCAATTGTGAAGACATGTAATTGTTAGGGGAGGTCAGAAGCTTAAATCCAGAGTGGGGTAATGTGTAGTCCATAGTGGAGGTCACAAATTCAAATCCATAGTGGAGTAGGGTTTTACACCTCATTAAACAAAAATATATGGTAAATAGCAAAACTGTCCTCATGTGGAATGCTTGCATAATAAGGGTCTCATACACTAAATTGTCATCTCACTTGACACTGACCTAAAAACTACATTTGCCTTTAATTTTTACTGAAGTTACTGGTTTGGTTTGGGTACGCTGATATGACAATTTTTTTGGGTTGGGTTTGTTTTGGGTATATCTGTACAAAAAAATATAAAAATCATAAATATATACATATTTGCAGCCTAAAACAGGAATTAAGTTCAGCATACAATATAACATGATTTTAATAAACAAAACTACCATAAAAATTAAAAAGATACTTTGATTTCAATTAGTCAAACTTGAATATCATGAAGATATCCATTGTTCGAAATTGAAAGAATAAAATCAGCAATAAATATCACATGGGTCTTCATATAGATCATTCACATCATCGACATTGGATGATGTAGGAAGATTAGAAGAACCACAAGGAGTGTTGTTGGCACTTGCACTAAAAATATGCTGGGCATTTGTCTCCTCCAAAATTGCAGATTGTTGGGCAATGGTAGCATCCAAGCTAGCTTGTGTTGGTTCTACATCCCACATATTTGTTGCCCCTACCTTGTACTCATTTTGTTTATGCCAAAAAAAGGTGGAAGTTGGAATCCACAGGTGCTAACTCCTTAGCATTTTTTAATGCCAATTAGTTGTGCTTTACTAAGTAGATGAAGGAGTGTGTACTCCAATTTTGCTCACATGAAGATTAATGTACAACCTAACGAGGCAAAGTTAGAGACTTAGAGTTATCAAATTATAATTTATAAGTCAAGCTTCAAACTTGAAAATTTTTTATTTCAAAAACGATAACTTGAAATTCAAATTTAGAGTTTCAAATAAAAAAAGAAATTGCAATTAGAATTTGATTGCAAGAGGTTATAGGTGTTTGAATGTTTAGCTATTGAGGTATTATTAATCGCGAGCATCCTTATTGTACTTGTCACAAAGAGTGAAAATATTTTAATGACCATTAGAGTGTACCATATTAGTGTAACTACATCCTCCACATCAAGATCAAAAAGAATCTACCAAATGTTGGCTTGTACCCTCTGCTAACTTCCATGCAATCCTCCTCAACAAAGAAAGGACCTCAATGTTGTAGTATTTTGGAGTCAATGTAATGCATGAAAATGCAATGGGGTGGTCATTTTGTTCCACCCATTGCCTAACAAAATTTTTGTGCACCTATTTGAACAAAGTTTCTTCAAGATCTTTTGATTTTTTTCATTTATGACGATATTCATCGTCTCAATCATTGAGTATATTTCTTCCAAACATGGCTTATCCATGTTATTAAAATCGATCATGCTTAGGATGTGCTAGGAGAAAAGAAGAAGATATGCCAAATAATCCTATTCAGTGTCAAATAAGATCACCTGCTTGACATTTGGTGTCCTCTTAGTGTTGGATTGCCTCAATAGGATCAAAGTTGGTGATGAACATTTGGATATCTTTGGCCTTGACATACACCTAGTTGATCCAATCTGTTTTGTTGTCCATTTTTTGTATCATAAGGTTGAGCAAGTGTACAACACAAGGTGTCTAAAAAATGTATGAATAATGTGCCTCAACCAACAAACTAGCTAAATTGATTTTTTTTTTGTGTTGTTTGTTATGACTAGGCCCCATTTGCTCAATGGCCTACATGAAGATGTAGGCAATAAATTGTGCATCCTTCACCTAACCTTCACAATGCATATATTTTAAAAACATTGCTTCTTTAAGGACGTTGCAGTTACATTTATCAAGGGCTAATTATTGTCATTCTTCTATCTATTGGAAATGATGGACATCCTTGTCTCAATCCACAAATACCTAATGGGCTCCAATGATTCTTCTATAATTTTCACCTCCTTTGTTAATAAGGTGCTGTATATCTTAACAAAACTTGAGCCCTTGTATCCTTTTGGAGCCTCATTAATGTTCCTCATCATTGTTAGAATATTTTGTCATTGATGTCAAGGTGTTTGTTTGATTGAGCTACCTGCTTGTCTTCTTGAGCTGCTTGAGCTACTTGCCTGTGTGTTGAGCTGCTTGGTTGCTTGCTAGAGCTGCTTGGTTGTGTGCTTGAGCTACTTGGCTGCTTGCTTGAGCTACCTGGTTGTCTGGTTGAGCAGGTTGCTTGAGTGTTTCAGCTGCTTGCTTGGTTGCTGCAGTTGTCAGCTAGTTTGTTTTGTCAGTGCCATATCAGGCTTCAGCAATTCTATATCAGCAGGTTGAAAAGTCTTTGCCAGGTCAATTCATCAGATTTTCAAATAGTGACTCCATATACTTTGGCTGCAGCAATTCGAATTTCAATGACACCACTTTGAGCTTGGAACGGGGATATAACAAAATTATTTATGCCGCTTACTAAGCATAATGTGTCGGGCTTGACTTGTCTATGGGACGGTTTGAAGGTCGATGGCTTATAACACTGAATTAAATTAATCCTTGGCTGTTCTTTTTGAGCTTATTGGTATTTAATTTGAAATGGATTATACATTCAATATTTTCTATCGATGGCTTCAGCAAATTCTTTATTGGTGGTGGCATAGTTATTATTTTCAGACTTATATGAAACGGCTTGCTTTGGGTCTCTTGGTCAAAGACGCGAGGATAAGGTCTAACACACTATCTAAAGGATTTCGTGGCATTCAATGCCACCGCGAACCACTCTCTCTTTTGCTTAGAAAAACGATTTTAAGGCAGCCTTTGGGTCAGCGAATGAATATCATGTCATTTTAATTTTGGCGATTCCTTTTTAGTATTGACGACATTTATATATGGTGGACTTTGCATTCTAAATGAAAGTCGTGGTTTACTCATTTACCATTGCTATTTTTGGAGGAGAATGAAAGTCGTGGTGAAGAGTTTAGTGAGACGGCTAATGTGACTAAGGATATTGGTTTCCTTGATATTGGCTTCTCCTTCTATTTTATGCTACGGCTTGCCTTATATTTCTTGGCTCTGTCATTCATCCTTATTCGACTGCAACCTTTTATTGAATTATCTCTGGCAATTCTAATGCCTCGTGTGTGTTAATGAGAGCGGCACTATTGAAGTGTGATGGTTTAAGTGGTGGACGATGTGTTTTGCTATCATTTTCCTTATTAGGCACGGGCTGCTAATGGCGTGAGGAGTGTGTGTGCTGGCCAAGGATGACTTTACTCTTGCATTTTTTTTGTTACTTGTTACCATCATAGAGGTGTGAGCATGTTTCATATATATGGGTATTAATTTTGGAAGATAGTGAATGTTTTGTAAAAAAAATTGTTGATATAGATTTTTATGTTGTGAGGCGATTTTAAAAAGGGAAGTCGAACATTCATATATATATTGGCATTGCTATCATAAGGAATCGGGTTCTTTAAAAGTGCCGTTCAAAAGATAGATTATGAACATATTTTTATGTATTTCAGTTGTGTTGAAGGTGTGGCAGTGAGTTAGTTTTGGGATGTGCAGAGTGTGGATTGTATATTGTGCTTGCCTTGGAGTCTTCTGTGTTAGCTCTCGACATTTCCTATGGAGTCAAGTTTTTTTTTTGAGTGATTGATTTTGGAATGAACAGAGTCTTCAATATCTAGAGTTTATTTGCCGTGGAAGTCTGAAGTTGTCCTTTTGTCTATTGTGTATGCTTCAAAAACTTGCTATTACCTTTAGGACATAGACTATGTAATGATAAGCAGCGTAAGGAATTTGTGTGTTGTGCACTTAGTTTACATGAGACAAACTTTTTTGAGTTGTGGATAATATTTCGTTTTGAGTATGGTGTAGGGTATGGTTCAAGCTACAAAATGCAGTATTATGAAAGTGCAACAAAGAGCTGTTTCAAATTTCTAGGTGCAGTTGATTGTTTTGCAAAGCAAATCAGAAGTCTGAAGTTGGTGCTTCAACAACATTGGAGTTGGTGCTTCGAAGGAGAGTTGGTGCTCTTAGTGGGTTGGTGCTCACTTATGTAAACAGGGTTGGCGCCCTTTGGAGTAATAAAAGCAATATTTTGCTGTGGTTTTTTATTCGAAAGGGTTTTCCACGTAATCCTGGTGTTCTTACTTGTTCATGGTGTTTTATGTTGCTGTTAATGTTTTGATTTATGAGTTATATGGTTTTAAGTTCTAAAGTTTTGAAATACTGATTCACCCCCGCTCTCAGTATTTCCTGTGTGCTATTCAATCATTCCTTGCCAATATGGTGACTGAGCAACATTGAAGAACAAACCATTTGCATATAAACGTCTTGCAATGTTTTGATTGACAATCTCTCGTGATTCATTTTGAAATGCCTTTTACAATGGTCCCTTTGTTCCCTTATGTTTAGTGGATCCTTTTTCATGTGTGGCTCTCTGCCACAACTTTAGGAATTCCAAGATATGGGGAATAGGGGGCATCCTTGATTGAGATTCTCTCTTTGCCAAAAGATGACTTGATCTAAGGGCAATTGCTTTGTTTGTTTTCTTTTGCTCTCTAATATTTTTTAACACTCTTGTAATTGGCTCAAGTGGATTATTTTTGCCTAGGCAAGATTTGATGCCCATGCCAGCGATGCCACACAAATGAACTTTCACTTAATTGAATGAGCTAGTATATTTGACATCACACCCACTATGAATCCAAACAGATCCCCACCACTTGGAACTTGCTGTATCATGTCAACATACTTCCACAATAGTGAATTTGGGTCTATTTTGAACTAGTATTGACCCATGGAGTTGGAAGCTGCTGCCATTGTAATCTCTATGGCAACAAATATAGAAAACAACACATTCAAAAAAAGAAGAAAAGATGTATCCTAACTCATTTAAACTGTAAATGTAAAAGAATGAAAAGCAAAACAAGGTAATTTGTTTGTAGAAGAAGAAATTAAGAAAAATACAAAAGAGAGTTACCTCCAATCCAAGAATCTTCCTCCATGATCTCCTTGGCAGTGAATGGGCTCTTGCACATGTGTAGTAATAGCAATCTAATGTCATTGGAACCTTCAATGATCAATCAGCTCTATATGTGTAATGATAAGCAAGAACAAACATTCAACAAGTGTATTTGGTTTTTGTGTTTTGTTCTTGAAATGAGGTAAATGCATTTGTTTTCAAATTGTTTTTAGATCAGATTTACAGTATAGGGTTCTTTTTTGTAGTTGATCGATCAATTCTATTGGTTACAAAAAGTTAAAAAAATTGAAAAAAAAAAAAAATCTATTTTAGGTATAGTTGCCGGGAAACTCCATTTTGGGAACATAGACAACGTACCAGTCCCCATACCCAAAATTTCCGGTGAATTGTTAGTTTTGTGATCAGATTTAATGCACAGAAAATTAATTTAAAATCAGACACAATAACACAACAGATACCCTGGGAAAACCCTCCTCTTGAGGGAGAAAAAACCCAACAACAAATATATCTCTTATATATATGAGCAATGGCAACAAGTCTCTTTACAATGAGGCCACACACAAGGCCAATAATCAGCACCAGCAATGATGTAACACAAACTAATAGTCTGCCCTTCAATCTGCACTTGAATAGACTCACAATTTGCCTTAGAATAATTCGCACTAGATAGAATAACCTGCACTTGATATAATTCGCACTTGAGAAGAAGGAGATCGAACTTGCTTGATACCCAAATGAGAGAAAGTGACCTTCTATATATACATGTTGCTTAGAGGGGTTGCACCTTTTCAAGGACAAGGTCGGCCACCATAAAAATAATTACAAATAATAAATAATAATTACAAAGGAGGTCGGCCATCTTAGAGATATGTTGCCATTAAATAATCACAAATAAATAAGGAAGTATGAAGCCCGAAGCTGCAATAACATCAACACTCCCTCCCAACTAGGGAGGAATACTTCCTGCTGCACAAGACACATCACCTCATCGTGATGCCAACCAT
>VDFB02110859.1:225142-401650 GCA_007258455.2 Sequoia sempervirens
ACATATACATATACATTATATATATATACATACATATATATATATAATGTATATATATATATACATACACACACACACACACACACACACATATATATATATATATATATATATATATATATGAATGAGTCCAATACATATACATACACATATAGCCAAACTTAAATCAATAACAAAATTTATAACATAGCTTGAAAGGTTGCACCATTGAATTAAAATACCTCTATCATTTTCAACCATAGCTTTGCTCTTTAATATAGACATCACAAAAAAACTCATTTATGAAGCATTAATACTTTGACTGCAACTCATTTATGAAGCATTAATACTTTGACTGCTCTTGATTTTGGTTGTGGAAGAACAACCAAAGATCTGTTGTTTTCATTCTTTCAATATAATTTCTAGATGCCATTGTCTCTTTTGATTTACCTATCAAAAAATAAAACAATTCATTGGGTGCATTGAGATATTAACAAATATATAAATTAAACTCTACAAATTTTCATTTGAAATTCATTTTGCTAAAAATTGCATTCTTAGATTTAACTTATCTAATTTGTGAAAGATTACAATATAATATTTGTTTTTTAACTTTTCATGATTTTTTAATAAATATTATTAAAAATATTTTGTGATTACACCACTTCCCTTTATTGTTAGTATAGAGTCACTATGAGCTACAATATGGGAACATAATAAACAAAATCAAAGAATATTCAACTTACAACCATCATTTGTTAAAATCAACAAATGTATAGCAAAAAATAAAGCAAATAGAGAACATAAATATTTGTAAAAACACTTTTTTGTGCTTCTTCTACATCCTTATACTTAGACTATAGAGTGTTTTCTTCTTCTCAGCTTAATTGATTCTCCCTATGTATTTGCAAAACTGACGCTTCACACACCATCACCTTGTGGAACTAATGACGTGTTTAAAAGGAGAAATATTTACAGAATCAATTGTCCACTAGTGACACCATCACCTTGTGGAACTAAGACATGTGTTTAAAAGGATAAATCTTCAAACTTAGCAAATCCAATGATTTAAAATACCCTTATAAAAAACAATAGTCAGGTTCAATTGAAGTGAAATCAAATCTTTCTTTATTGTTGCATAACATTTATTATGTAGTGGTTGGAGAGGTCAACTATGTTCTATCACTCGCATTCACTTTATGAAAAACATATATACCATTTTAAAGTTGAGCCATTAAATCTTCATCACTCACATTCACTTTATGAAAACATATGTACCATTTTAAAGTTGAGCCATTAAATCTTCACTACTAAATTCTCATGGACTTTCTACATGTTGATGCTTTTTCTGTGAAAATTTTTGAGTCTTCTTTTTAGCAAAACACACTCTAAATTTAACAAAATTTGTAATCATTTAATAAGATATTTTTACTTGTAATAACTTAAGGTTTTCACAAAAATGTCAAATACATACTTGCAGACATGATTCTATAAATGATATAACTTATAATGAAAGTGAAATACAAAAAATTAAAATACTTTAAAAAATTGAAAAAATAATTTATATTGATCCTAAAAAGTAATTTTGAAAATATTTAAAATTATAAATCCTGAATGTTCATTTAAAAAAAATAAACTACTATCGACACTCGATTTAACGACGTTCTAGGTATCTAAATGGTGCCAAATTATCATTAAAAAAGAATAAAATACTCACTAGGGGAGAGGGCCCAGTAGTCGTGCACCCTAACTTCGCACTTCTAATTATCCTACGTCAAAATTTCAAATCACTCCCAATTTTTTACAGTAGCTTACTTGGCAAGTTCTCTGCTTATAACTAAGGTTTCAGGGCCACATCATCAAATATGATGCCACATCAGCATGCGTTTTTGTCAAGGTGTCCAAAAAGGCCCCAAAAAATAGTGAGACCAATTCTCGTGCATTACATCATGAGTAGTTGAGCGCTGATGTGGTATCACATGATTGGTTGCTTTTTAGATCAAAAGCATACATTTTGTTTAATTATGGGTAGTCAAATCACAACTATTGGGCATTATATAAACGACTATTGAGTATTATATTTACGATTGGGTGCACGACTATTAGGTCCTCTCCCCTAATTTGTTGTCAAAGATAGATAGTAATAACTGGTTAAATTAAAAATACTGATTGCAACTTGAAGAGCAAGTACACTTTCTTCATGATTTTGTTAAAACCAATTTTCTCCCTCATTTTTTTGAATGTTGGCTGCAAATTTTTAAATTGAAAATTCTCATAATACAAATTGGAGAGATCAAGGAACTGCTAAGGATTGTTAATTTTCCAGTTCTTTCACAGTAGAAATATGTAGAGCTTAGAAGCGGCCGACAAAGAATATTGTAGAAGGCAGAAAATCGCCGCAGATGTGCGGTTTCTTCCTTGAAAAGTCAGAAAAGAATAAGGATGGAGAATGGCAGGGGAAGAGGCATAGAGAATCCATTTGCTTTGAAAGTAGGGCAAGTCTTTACGGGCTTTGGAGTAGGCTGTGGTATTGGTATCGGCGTCGGCCGACCTTTAAATCTAGGTATTCACAAAATAATCTGCCTATCTTCAAATTCATTACTACTTATAATTATTTAAGTTATTCTGAGAGTAGGTTATTAGTATAAACATTTCAATGGCAAAGAATGCAAATGACAACAATTCAAACAGTAAGTCTTCTTACTCTCAATTCTTGGTTTTCTTGGTTTTCTAATTGGTTCTTTGACGCGTAGACAAATTTATTAGTT
Source organism: Sequoia sempervirens (assembly GCA_007258455.2). Lineage (NCBI taxonomy): Eukaryota > Viridiplantae > Streptophyta > Pinopsida > Cupressales > Cupressaceae > Sequoia > Sequoia sempervirens. The sequence continues at coordinate 227,890 of VDFB02110859.1, forward strand.
TTTATACGTTTTCCTCAGCAGTAGGTCATTTCGTACAATCATCACAAGTTCAACAGCGCACTTGGCAAAATGGCAAGCAGTAATTGTTCGTATGCTTGCATTTTAGGGTTTATGGGGCATTGTTTGTGGATTAAAGGTTTCCAGTGCTTTTTTTTTGTTGTTTTTTAAAGTTAGCATAGCTGAACTGTGATTTATGGTAGTGGGCTTCTAAGGTTTTTAGATTTATTTTTACATTGCTTCTGAGACTGAAAATAGCTATATTTATTTCTGCAGTAGTAGTGCATCTATGTACAAACATCGCAAATCTGACACTGCAATTGGCATAAATGTAAATTGTAATTCTTCCTATCGTTGAATTCAAGGGCTTTTAGAGTTTTTTTTATGTCTTCTTAAATCCAGTATAGCGTAATTGTGAGTTCTGATGGTTGGCATTTAAGGTTGCAATTCATCTTTGAATCTCTGCTCCCACTCCTCTCTATTATAATAAAACACAAAAAGCTTGTTAGCAGGATGCGGTTACGTCCTATGCAATATTGTATATCAGCATGCCTTGCCTTGTCAAGCTTATGGGTGAGGCTGCCGGGGATTGAATCTGGGAATTCAATCCATTCAGAGTCTTGTAGTCACCAGTTGGTCTGGCCCAATAGCCTTTTAATATTTCTTATAAAAGCGCTTGGTATTTATAAATAAATTCTGAATTTCATATCCGTGCTTCTGGGAATTCTAAACTTGATCATGAAGAAAGGAGATCCTCTAGAGTCTATGGGATAGGGTGGCATTTCAAATATTATTTTTGACAATTCTTAGTAATGTCAAATGAGGCCCTTTAGAATCAATGGGAAGGAGGAGACCAGGGTGTTTTTTGCAAACATCACAACAATGTTAGTGCATATGACAAGATTGCAAGTAGTAAATATTTTATCCTTGCATTTTTAGGAATTCTAATTTTTTGTTTCTCATTTGATTATGGAAAGCAACATGACAAGAATGTGAGCAGTAAGTCTTTTTATCCTTGTGTTTTTAGGGTTTCAGTTTTTCGTTTCTTATTTGATTAAGAAAAAAAACATACCGATTTTTTTAACAGAGCTTAAAAGCTTCTTTTGCTTCATTAGATATAATATCTTTCATATGAAAAGCCATTTAATTCTATTGTTGGACTAGGATTTTAATTGCAATTATTACGATAGCTAACAGTGCAAGTAGGAATAATGCAAGCTGTAGTACTTGTGATCCTTAAGCTCTCATGGTTTTAGGTTTGTGGACTTCTGAAACTCAGGCATAGTTAAAAGTTTGAGTTTTAAACAATATTTTTTCCTTAATTTTAGGGCGGCCCAATTGTGAAGACATGTAATTGTTAGGGGAGGTCACAAGCTTAAATCCAGAGTGGGGTAATGTGTAGTCCATAGTGGAGGTCACAAATTCAAATCCACAGTGAAGTAGGCTTTTACACCTCATTAAACAAAAATATATGGTAAATAGCAAAACTGTCCCCATGTGGAATGCTTGCATAATGAGGGTCTCATACACTAAATTGTCATCTCACTTGACACTGACCTAAAAACTACCTTTGCCTTTAATTTTTACTGAAGTTACTGGTTTGGTTTGGGTATATCTGTACAAAAAAATATAAAAATCATAAATATATACATATTTGCAGCCTAAAACAGGAATTAAGTTCAGCGTACAATATAACATGATTTTAATAAACAAAACTACCATAAAAATTTAAAAAGATACTTTGATTTCAATTAGTCAAACTTGAATATCACGAAGATATCCATTGTTCGAAATTGAAAGAATAAAATCAGCAATAAATATCACATGGGTCTTCATATAGATCATTCACATCATCGACATTGGATGATGTAGTAAGATTAGAAGAACCACAAGGAGTGTTGTTGGCACTTGCACTAAAAATATGCTGGGCATTTTGTAATGACCCTGCTCAAATCTGACCTTAAAATGCTGATTGAAGACTGAAGGAATTTCGTCAAACAATTCACATACAATCTCCCAGCTTGCTGGTCTGATGTTACAATCTGATATGCTTGCTTAAAAATGACTTTAAAGTGTTCCAAATGCTTGTAATTTCAATGCTGCAATGCTTGAACTAACCTCTAAATGCATCAATGACTAATTATGATCATTTAGAATGCACTGATATGTTTTCTTTCTCTAGAAACATGCACCTACAGCCTATTGGCATTTTGTCAAACACTTGACAAACATTCTATTAAGCTGTTACAACTGAGACTAAAATGCATAAGACAATCATGTAGGGTTTCCCAAATGCTGGTATCTTATTTGAAATGCAATCTCCCAATACAAATCAACATGAGAATGCAAACTGAACTTTCCTCACATTTTATAATAGTCTTTTTATAAGTTTTCAATGAAATATCAGACCCCTCATGCAACTAAACAGACTCAGAAAATGAACATATCAGACCTGGGGTTAAGCAAAAGCAGCAACAATGAAGCTTCCCTTGCAACGTAATAATATCCAGATTTTATTAAAGAGCTCCCTTGCTATCCAATACAAATGATCACTGTTCTCAGACTCCAACAGCAGCTGCAATAAAATCTTTTTCAAACAACTCAGAAATAATATCTATTTTCAGATCTGACTAGGCACCTTAGCAGCAGTAAATATTCCCTCCTCATCATCACCTACAGCACCAAGGAAGAAAGGACTTCATACATGGATTCAAGCATCTGATAAGTGAGTTTAACAGCAATATGCTAGGCCTCCAAAATCCACGAGCTGAGCAACTCTATGGTCTTGAATACTCCAAACAATCATCACCCAGCTCCCAGCTATATGTCTTCTTTTCACAGCAGAAAATCCTTAAAAGTACCACCAAATGGAGTCTTTTTCTTTACCAAGATTTAACTATCCAGACCAGTAATTTCTCTTCAAAATAAAACCAGAACCTTCAATCCAAAGTCTGAAAATTGTAACCTGAAAGCCCAGCACAAGCCAATAAAAAAAACCCTAATACTGTAGCACGTCACTGTAGCGCGGCACTGTAGCGACGTCACTGTAGCAGCGTCACTGTAGCTTGCTAAATAAAATCACAAAATCAACCAAAAAATCCTCTTCAAAATATATCAAAAATCTTCAACTAAAATCCTTGAAGATCTGCAAATGGATATGCATCAAACCCTTGTATTCTTTGTATTTCTTTTCCAATCTAGCACAGATAGAAAGGCTGAGATACCTTCCTCCAATAATGCAACCCTTCAAGAGATATTTCACTCCCTCAGTTATGCAATCAATGGGAGTTTTCGTTCCCAAAGATCAATTTGATTATCTGCAGACCACTTGGCTCCAGAAATACTCAAGAAGAAATCATCAATCATCAACATCAAATCTGCCTGGTGAGAATGAAGCCCAAGATGCCTATTTATTCTTTTTCTCCACTTTCTCCAGAAACTTCTAGAACATTTTAATTTTATTTTTTAAGTGACTTTATAAAAATATTTTATAATTCAAGTCACTTTATTAAATTAATTAAATATAAAGTTACCTTTTAATATTTATTTATTTGATAACTTTATAAATAATTAACTTAATACCACTTATTTATTTAATTAAAATAATTAATTAGTCATCCTCATAAAATATTCATTATTTTGGACAACTTAATTAATTAAATTAATTAAATCAGATTACCTCCAAAACGGGGACATTACACATTTGTCTCCTCCAAAATTGCAGATTGTTGGGCAATGGTAGCATCCAAGCTAGCCTGTGTTGGTTCTACATTTGTTGCCCCTACCTTGTACTCATTTTGTTTATGCCAAAAAAGGTGGAAGTTGGAATCCACAGGTGCTAACTCCTCAGCATTTTTTAATGCCAATTAGTTGTGCTTTACTAAGTAGATGAAGGAGTGTGTACTCCAATTTTGCTCACATGAAGATTAATTTACAACCTAATGAGGCAAAGTTAGAGACTTAGAGTTATAAAATTATAATTTATAAGTCAAGCTTCAAACTTGATAAAAAATTATTTCAAAAACGATAACTTGAAATTCAAATTTAGAGTTTCAAATAAAAAAAGAAATTGCAATTAGAATTTGATTGCAAGAGGTTAAGGTGCTTGAATGTTTAGCTATTGAGGTATTATTAATCGCGAGCATCCTTATTGTACTTGTCACAAAGAGTGAAAATATTTTGATGACCATTAGAGTGTACCATTTTAGTGTAACTACATCCTCCACATCAAGATCAGAAAGAATCTACCAAATGTTGGCTTGTACCCTTTGCTAACTTCCATGCAATCCTCCTCAACAAAGAAAGGACCTCAATGTTGTAGTATTTTGGAGTCAATGTAATGCATGAAAATGCAATGGGGTGGTCATTTTGTTCCACCCATTGCCTAACAAAATTTTTGTGCACATATTTGAACAAAGTTTCTTCAAGATCTTTTGATTTTTTTCATTTATGACAATATTCATCGTTTCAATCATTGAGTATATTTCTTCCAAACATGGCTTATCCATGTTATTAAAATTGATCATGCTTAGGATGTGCTAGGAGAAAAGAAGAAGATATGCCAAATAATCCCATTCAGTGTCAAATAAGATCACTTGCTTGACATTTGGTGTCCTCTTAGTGTTGGATTGCCTCAATAGGATCAAAGTTGGTGATGAACATTTGGATATCTTTGGCCTTGACATACACCTAGTTGATCCAATCTGTTTTGTTGTCCATTTTTTGTATCATAAGGTTGAGCAAGTGTACAACACAAGGTGTCTAAAAAATGTATGAATAATGTGCCTCAACCAACCAACTAGCTAAATCAATTTTTTTTTTTTGTGTTGTTTGTTATGACTAGGCCCCATTTGCTCAATGGCCTACATGAAGATGTAGGCAATAAATTGTGCATCCTTCACCTAACCTTCACAATGCATATATTTTAAAAACATTGCTTCTTTAAGGACGTTGCAGTTATATTTATCAAGGGCTAATTATTGTCATTCTTCAATCTATTGGAAATGATGGACATCCTTGTCTCAATCCACAAATCCCTAAGGGGCTCCAATGATACTTCTATAATTTTCACCTCCTTTGTTAATAAGGTGCTGTATAACTTAACAAAACTTGAGCCCTTGTATCCTTTTGGAGCCTCATTAATGTTCCTCATCATTGTTAGAATATTTTGTCATTGATGTCAAGGTGTTTGTTTGATTGAGCTACCTGCTTGCCTTCTTGAGCTGCTTGAGCTACTTGCCTGTGTGTTGAGCTGCTTGGTTGCTTGCTAGAGCTGCTTGGCTGCTTGCTTGAGCTACGTGGTTGTCTGGTTGAGCAGGTTGCTTGAGTGTTTCAGCTGCTTGCTTGGTTGCTTCAGCTGTCAGCTAGTTTGTTTTGTCAGTGCCATATCAGGCTTCAGCAATTCTATATCAGTAGGTTGAAAAGTCTTTGCCAGGTCAATTCATCAGATTTTCAAATAGTGATTCCATATACTTTGTCTGCAGCAATTTGAATTTCGATGACACCACTTTGAGCTTGGAATGGGGATTTAACAAAATTATTTATGCCGCTTACTAAGCATAATGTGTCAGGCTCAACTTGTCTATGTGATAGTTTGAAGGTCAATGGCTTAGTAATTTTTGATGGCTTATAACATTGAATTAAATTAATCCTTGGCTGTTCTTTGTGAGCTTATTGGTATTTAATTTGAAATGGCTTATACGTTCAATATTTTCTATTGATGGCTTCAGCAAATTCTTTATTGGTGGTGGCATAGTTATTATTTTCAGACTTATATGAAACGGCTTGCTTTGGGTCTCTTGGTCAAAGACGTGAGGATAAGGTCTAATGCACTATCTAAAGGATTTCGTGGCATTCAATGCCACCGCGAACCACTCTCTCTTTTGCTTAGAAAAACAATTTCAAGGCAGCCTTTGGGTCAGCGAATGAATATCATGTCATTTTAATTTTGGCGATTCCTTTTTAGCATTGACGATATTTATATATGGTGGACTTTGCATTCTAAATGAAAGTCGTGGTTTACTCATTTACCATTGCTATTTTTGGAGGAGAATGAAAGTTGTGGTGAAGAGTTTAGTGAGACGGCTAATGTGACTGAGGATATTGGTTTCCTTGATATCGGCTTCTCCTTCTATTTTATGCGACGGCTTGCCTTATATTTCTTGGCTCTGTCATTCATTCTTATTCAACTGCAGCCTTTTATTGAATTATCTCTGGCAATTCTAATGCCTCGTGTGTGTGTTAATGAGAGCGGCACTATTGAGGTGTGATGGTTTAAGTGGCGGACAATGTGTTTTGCTATCATTTTCCTTATTAGGCATGGGCTGCTGATGGTGTGAGGAGTGTGTGTGCTGGCCAAGGACGACTTTACTCTTGCATTTTTTTTGTTACTTGTTACCATCTTATGGGTGTGAGCATGTTTTAGATATACGGGTATTAATTTTGGAAGATAGTGAATGTTCTGTAAAAAAAAATTGTTGATATAGATTTTCATGTTGTGAGGTGATTTTAAAAAGGGAAGTCGAACATTCATATATATAATGGAATTGCTATCATAAGGAATCGGGTTCTTTAAAAATGCCGTTCAAAAGATGCATTATGAGCATATTTTCATGTATTTCAGTTGTGTTGAAGGTGCGGCATTGAGTTAGTTTTGGGATGTGTGGAGTGTGGACTGGGCATTGTGCTTGCCTTGGAGTCTTCTGTGTTAGCTCTCGACATTTCCTATGGAGTCAAGTTTTTTTTCTGAGTGATTGATTTTGGAATGAACAAAGTCTTCAATATCTAGAGTTCATTTGCCGTAGAAGTCTAAGTTGTCCTTTTGTCTATTGTGTACGCTTCAAAAACTTGCTATTACCTTCAGGACATAGACTATGTAATGATAAGCAGCGTAAGGAATTTGTGTGTTGTGCACTTAGTTTACATGAGACAAACTTTTCTGAGTTGTGGATAATATTTCGTTTTGAGTATGGTGTAGGGTATGGTTCAAGCCACAAAATGCAGTATTATGAAAGTGCAACAAAGAGCTGTTTCAAATTTCCAAGTGCAGTTGATTGTTTTGCAAAGCAAATCAGAAGTCTGAAGTTGGTGCTTTAGCAACACTGGAGTTGGTGCTCTTAGTGGGTTGGTGCTCACTTATGTAAACAGGGTTGGTGCCCTTTGGAGTAATAAAAACAATATTTTGCTGTGGTTTTTTATTTGAAAGGGTTTTCCACATAATCTTGGTGTTCTTACTTGTTCATGGTGTTTTATGTTGCTGTTAATGTTTTGATTTATGAGTTATATGGTTTTAAGTTTTAAAGTTTTGAAATACTGATTCATCCCCCCTTTTAGTATTTCCTGTGTGCTCTTCAATCATTCCTTGCCAATATGGTGACTGAGCAACATTGAAGAACAAACCATTTGCATATAAACATCTTGCAATGTGTTGATTGACAATCTCTCGTGATTCATTTTGAAATGCCTTTTACAATGGTCCCTTTGTTCCCTTATGTTTAGTGGATCCTTTTTCATGTGTGGCTCTTTGCCACAACTTTAGGAATTCCAAGATATGGGGAATAGGGGGCATCCTTGATTGAAATTCTCTCTTTGCCAAAAGATGACTTGATCTAAGGGCAATTGCTTTGTTTGTTTTCTTTTGCTCTCTAATATTTTTTAACACTCTTGTAATTGGCTCAAGTGGATTATTTTTGCCTAGGCAAGATTTGATGCCCATGCCAGGGATGCCACACAAAGGAACTTTCACTTAATTGAAAGAGCTAGTATATTTGACATCACACCCACTATGAATCCAAACAGATACCCACCACCTGGAACTTGCTGTATCATGTCAACATACTTCCACAATAGTGAATTTGGGTCTATTTTGAACTAGTATTGACCCATGGAGTTGGAAGCTGCTGCCATTGTAATCTCTATGGAAACAAATATAGAAAACAACACATTGAAAAAAAGAAGAAAAGATGTATCCTAACTCATTTAAACTGTAAATGTAAAAGAATGAAAAGCAAAACAAGGTAATTTGTTTGTAGAAGAAGAAATTAAGAAAAATACAAAAGAGAGTTACCTCCAATCCAAGAATCTTCCTCCATGATCTCCTTGGCAGTGAATGGACTCTTGCGCATGTGTAGTAATAGCAATCTAATGTCATTGGAAACTTCAATGATCAATCAGCTCTATATGTGTAATGATAAGCAAGAACAAACGTTCAACAATTGTATTTAGTTTTTGTGTTTTGTTCTTGAAATGAGGTAAATGTATTTGTTTTCAAATTGTTTTTAGATCAGATTTACGGTATAGGGTTCTTTTTTGTAGTTGATCGATCAATTCTATTGGTTACAAAAAGTTAAAAAAATAAAAATAAATAAATAAATCTATTTTAGGTGTTAAGTATTACCTAGGTTTGCCTTGGGTCCTCCCAAGTGCTACTTGGGTGAGCTTGGGGAAGCCTGTGGGAAACCACAAGGGACTCCGACTAGGACTTAGATTGAGTAAGTAACAAACGCAGATCTAGGCCTTTTTTTAAGTGAACTAGCAACCTAGATTTCTACAAACATTACAATGGAAAGTCATTCAGACAACAAGAATGCTAACCACAACTCTACTTATTCTTGTATTTTATGGTTTCTAGGTGTTTTTAGCTTCTTAAGTCCAACATATCTGAATTTTTAGTTGTGATGGTTGGATTCTATGGTTGTCATATGCAAATTTCAAATCTTGAGAAGTAGATGTTGTGAAAATATGAAACAATAAATAAAAATTGAGTTTTTAAACATAATTTTTTTGTAGTATTTGTGTTGACAAATTTTATGTGCTTCATTTAATATGTTAAGAGGGAGTGGGTTTGAGGTTTCAAAGATCAATTTATAGTTTTTTGTAGTATTTGTGTTGACATAAGAAAGAGGTCAAATGTGTAGAGGTGTTTGAAGTTGCCAAAGGGAAGAATATCACTAGACAATGGAATAATCAAACTAGTATAAATTGGAATAAAAGCATCTATTTATACACTGCTCAAGCATATAACAAAAGAGTAGGCTGATGATTATAAAATATAATCATAAGTGTAAGTTACACATTTAGGCCCATAACACATGTTCAAAAGATTAATTGCTTGATAGGGTGCTCAACTTTTTTTTTAATGAAATAAAATGAAAATTATAGTGAATCAGTGATGTTGAAAGAAGGCCTTGTAGAATATATGGGAAGAAGGAAAGAAGTGAATCTTTTACAAACATTACAATGAAAAATATTGCAAATAACAAGAATGCAAATAGTAATTCATTGGATCCTTGCTTTTATCGCCTATAGGTTATTTGTGGGCTTCAAAATTTGATTAATTATAAACAGCAATTCATTTTGTTTGTGTTCACAAGCTTCTTGAGCCACATTAAGGGAGGGAGCTTCAAGTTCTCTGAAACATCTTAGTTGCTTGGCAGCATTCTCTTCATTGCCATTTTTAATTCCTCTTATTCTTGCATTCAAGAGCTATTAAAACTTTTTTGACATTTGGAACACGGCATGCCTAAAATTTAAATTATTTTTTCAATAATATGTTTTATTTGCAACATCATTTAATTCCTTTTGAAGAACAATTATTACAGTTATTGAGATGGTCAACATTGGGAATGGAAAGATTGCATTGTTGTTTTGTTTTGTTTCACCCTTTCATTCAAGCGTTCCTTTTGGCTTCCAAAACTCATTATACCTAAAATTTTAGTTTTTCAAATTAAAATTTCCATCATAACTGTACTTGCAGAGTCACAAGTTTCTCATAGTTCACTAAATATAATGGTAAATGAGGAAAACCCTAAATTATATGGTAGCATATGCTAAAATCTTCTTACCGTGTCTTTTTTTGAATTCTTATTTTTTAATGAAATGAACTCAGAATTCTTATGTGAAATTTTTTAGGGTCTATGTGAAGAGGCAAATGCAAATGAGGTTTCGTAAAATTCTTTTTTCAAAAGCTTAATTGCAATTTACATCAAGGCTATTTAAACTGTTATTAGATATAGCCTTTGCAAGTGGTAGAGTAATCTCAGGTTTGACTCAACTTTCTACTGAAAACAAAGTTGCCAAATTATTCCTGAGGTTTCTCTTGGGAAGTTTACTATTACTTTGTCAGTTAATTTTTTTGGACAGTTTTTGTCAACTGGCTTTTTTCACAAACCTTAAAAAACCTATATTTGCTGGTAATCATAATTAATAATGCTGTCCAAGTCTAAGTTTTCAAAATTTACAATTAGCAACAGCAAGTCTTCTTGTGAAAATATTTTTACTCGAATACCTATAGTCTATTGGAGAAAAAGAAAGAACTGCAACATTCCAAAGCTTCAAACCAGCAATTTAGATTTATTGTAATTGTGCCTACCAAACCATAGTTTACATACTCTCCGATTAATCTCCGAGTAGCCGAGTAATTTCCAAAACATTTGCAAGCCGAGTAATTTCTGCTTTTACTCTCGGGCAGTATGCAGATGGATTTTCTCCCATCAAATTATCGAGTAATCGCCAGTAGCTCGCAAAAAACCCACAAACTTGGCATGTTTGTGTGTATATAAATATGTTTGTGTGTGTATATGCATGCAAACTTGGCATCCTGTGTATGTTTATAGATATGTATGTGTGCATAGTGCAATCTTGAGTATACAGATACATAAATATCCACACACATTTGCCGAGTATTTGCCGAGTTTTTCCCGAGTTAAAATTTTTGGGCTTGCTGAGTACTCTCCAATTTTGAGTATGTAAACTATGTACCAAACAAGCTTACAGGAGGAAGATAAGTTGGCTGTCTGTGTAACAACCTACATAAGAAAACAAAATGAAATCTCAACAAAGTTTTAACAACATTCTGGTTTTAGTTAAAACTGCCATTGTAAAACTAATGCTAATTAATGTCTATATTATATCTAACCCCCTCCTTAATGACTAAACTAGATACAAGTCCAATTATTTCTAACTTGACAGATTTATCTCTTCTAAGAGGTTTTATTCATTATGTCTGCAATCTGCTCCTTTGCGGGACAATATTAAAGATAAACATCTTCATTATTGACCAACTGGCAGATGTAGTGGCAATGAACTTCAATATGCTTGGTTCACCATTGTGAGGATTCCCTGATCACATAAGAGTGAAGTCAGTGTAGTGGAACCAGGTTGATGAGCAAGATCCAATGCAGCCACATCACTTCACATCGTGTATTGACAGCTGTCTTATATTCTATTTCAGTGGAAGATAAGGCGACTGCTTACTGTTATTTGCTTTGCTGTGAAATTACTCCTGATTTGAGAGTAGAGAAATATCTAGTTGTAGTTCAGTGAGTATCAACTGATCCAACAAAATTGGAGTCAGCATAGCTAGATAGTATGAATTTGACATTGTGTTGATAAAGAATGGCAAGGGCTAGTGTTCCTTCGACATATTAAAAAACATGTTTTGCAGCTTGCAAATGGTCTTCTTGAGGCTTGGACTTGAATCTGGAAAGTTAGCTTACTGCAAAACATAAGTCAGACTGAGTGGTAGTATATATTAATCAAACTACCCACTAGTTGACAATACACTGACTCATTGACCGGTGGTGAATTAGTGCGTGTTGAGTTTTTCCCAACTTCCATAGGCATAGATGATGGATTACTCTCAAATTTTGAACCCTCCTAGAATAGCTTTGGCATAATTAATTTGATACAAATATAGCATTCTGAAGTTGCTAAAATTCTACACCTAAACAACACTGCAGGAGCCCAAGATCAGTCATTTCAAAATAGAACAAAGGCTAGATTTCACCTTTTGAATAGTCTTGTCTTTATTGTTGGTGATGGAATGGTCATCAATATAAACAATGAGAATCACAATGTCATCACCAGTGAATTTCATATAGAGATTTAGATTAGAATGGATTTTTCTAAATCCTTTATCTTAGAGATGCCAATCCATTTTGATATACTGGGCTCTAGGAACCTACTGAATTCTGTATAAGGATTTAACCATCCTGCAGACCAAATGTTCTTTTCTTGAAACCAGGAACTCTTGATGCTGCATCTGTAGATCTCCTTTGCTAAATCTTCATTCAAGAAAGCAATTTGATGCCCATTTGATAGGTTTCCAATCCATTTGAGGCTGCATTGTGTAGACCTCCTTCGCTAAATCTTCATTCAAGAAAGTTGAGATTGGAAGGTACTTGAAAACATGTGCGTGGCAAGGCAGATGAAAAAATGCTTTCACCATGGACACACGACTGAAACTCTGGCCACACATCATTCAGCCATGTATTTCCCTCGTAAGCCACCAGAACTTTGTCGTGAAGGCAATGCAACAACTCCAAATGTTTCTACTCGTGTTTATCAAAATCTTTCTGAAGCAATTGACTCGTCGGAAGGAACCTCCCCTCAATAAAACTCCAAAACTGAAGCATCTCATCAAGGTTTGAGTTAATATACGTTACTAGGGCATCAACTAAACAACTTCAAAGAACAAAGGAAATAGGAACACCTGTGGAAGAGTTTGGGATAAATACCATAGTTCAAGTGCATAAACAACCCGAACGATTTATTTAGGTTTTTAAAAAGTTTGCATAAACAACCCCAATGATTTTTGCTATGCATGTTCCAAATGATTTACATGGACCTTATGTTTATGTACCCATGCACAATAAATTGGCTTTTTACTTTGGAGTCCAACTCTTATTTTGCATTGAGGCTTGAAATTTCACCTTCATGGCATTCTCCCATTTAGGTTTACCCTTGGCCTGATTATACATGCAAGGTTCAACTATTTACAAAACAACATACAGAAGAGCAAAATTACTTGCTCACCAAATTGCATAGGTTATTTTCCCGATCATGTTGATCAACCTTCCATGAATTTTGGCATTTCATCTCCTTGAGCATCCTTGAATGTGGTATAATACCACTTCATTCTTTGGTTCTTATTTAGTTGAGTTTTCTCTAAAGGTTGGTTATCACTTTGTTTGTCAACTACTTCATCCTCCCAAACATCCTACAGATTGTTGTAATTGCTGTTTTGATTTATTATGTTGGTTTTCCTTTGGGTTTGAAGTTCCATCATTAGAATTCTACTCTGGTTTTCTCAGTTTTGTGCTTTGTTCCATGCTTTCATCATTTTTACACCATATTTAGCAGTAGCAGGTTCCCATACAAGACTATTTGTAGGTTTACCATCATTTGATAAGAAAGTCATCTTCTCAACTACAACCACATCTCTACTGATCGCAGTCTTATTTATGGCCTTTGATTACTCACCATGGCCAATGAACATTTGCCCTTTACTTTTTGCATCTAATTTACTCCTATTGTATTCAGGAATGAGTGCAAAAGAACACAATTAAAAATATGCAATGCATTTACCAAAGGTATCCTTATTAACCATGCTTCTTCAGGAGTGATATTCTGCAATATCTTACATGTACTTTTGTTTAAGGATGTAAACAATTGTAATTACAACTTCTGTATAATATTGATATGATACATTCTTGCTGTGCACAATGCACCTTGCCATCTCAATAACCATCTAATTCCTTCGTTCCACAACTCCACTTTTGCTATGGAGCATGCGAAGTGGTATACTATCTGTGCATAGCATTATTCTTGCAAAATTCCTTGAATTAACTGGAGGGATATTATCCTCCATTATCAAACCTCATTGACTTGTTAGGTCTACCTACTTGTTTTTTAACTGAGGATTTTAATGGTAAGAAATGAGAAACATTCAGACTTATTTTTCAAAAAGTAGATTCACATCTTTCTAGAAAAGTTGTCAACAATCCACAAGAAACACTTGGCTTCAAACATAGTGGGTGACTTCATTGGTCCGCACAAGTTGGCATGAACCAGGTTCGTTGCTCCTTTTGCCCTCCATGTTTTATCAATATCAAATGGGTGTCAACCCTATTTTCCCATTGGGTATTCTGTACACATATCTTGACATTTGTGTATGGGTGGAAATCCCTTCACCATATTAGACTTGCTCAATATAAACAAATATTGATAATTTAAGTGTCCATACCCTTCATCCCAAAATATGCTTATATTTTTCGCTGCTGCTAACACATGAAACTCTGTTGGCTTGGGATCAACAAGCTTGTACAATCCCTTCTCATCAGTACCAATTGCAATTATCTTGTCATTGTGGAGAGTTTTGACTGTACATTTGGTGCCTTGAAAGTTTGACAGAAAGGGCAGGAGTTTTAGTTATTTCACTAATAGAAAGAATATTTTTGTTCATTTCAAGAACATACTGAACGTTCTTGCTTTTATATACTATAGGTAACATTGGTGAATGTGACATGAACATCGTCAAATCTTTCAACAAAATGAGCCCACTCATTATTCAAAGTGAGAAATTCACTTCGACTTTTATCCTTTATAAAAGGTTTGTTCGAATCATTGTTGTATGTATAGTGTTTTGATGCACCTGAATCAAAGTACCAGGTTGTAGATTCCATGTATTGTTCATGTGACACAACAAATGTGAATCCATCTTTTACCTTTTGCTCATTCACATCATGTCCCTCATTTTCAGCAACATTTGCATGCTTTGATCCCTTCTGGTCACTCTTTCTCTTAGGGCAATTGCTTCAAAAGTGTCTAGGCCCATTACAATAAAAACACTTTCCTCTTGATCCTCTAGATATGCTACTGTGTCTAGATTAGTCATTTGATGCACTTCTATTGTTCTGCCGGCTTTTGCCTCTCATCCCTGCTGAATGCACTTTTTGTAGATTCTGAAGTTTATGCTTCTAGTTGATCCTGTTTCCTCTCCTTTTGGAAGAGATGTGTGGATACCTTTGCAAAATCAAGGGATTGTGTCTCTGCAAGCAAGTGTAAAGATTCAACAAATGAATCATATATGGTGATGGCAAGGTCTGTAAAAGAAAAGCTACCATGTCTTTATCATTCACCAGTGTTTGAATAGCAAACAGCTCATCACTTAGATACTTCAAGCATAACAAATATTCAGAGATAAATCCATCCTCCTTTAACTTAGAAGCAAACAATAAGTTCTTCAAATACAAGGCCTGACCTGCTTCCAATGTCTGTTATTTGATTTTTTGGTTCTCCCAAAGAGTAGCTGCATCAGTGGTGTTTTGAGCCTCCAGAATCAGTGCATCTACGACAAATAACTTCAAAAGCATTAAAGTTTCTTTATGCCTCTTCTCGATCATGATTTGGTCTTTCTTCCTACATGATCTGATCAAGATCATGATACTCACAAATGGTGAGTATCTAATTACTCCATAGGTTTCTTTCCAGTCAGCATATGAGAGTGAGGCAAAATAAATGTCTAGATTCCTACCTTTTCAAGGCACAATACCAGACTCTAGATTTACGGAAACAATCAAATTTGATCACTCATTAATGCTGGAGCAAAACAAATTTACAGTTGATTTTATATGATTACTTTATAGAATGTGACACATTGTCAGGCAAAAATGTTAGGTGAATTAACAATGAAAAAACAGTTTACCACCTGTCCAGTAGAAGGCAATGCTTATTTGAACTTTTTATATAAAAGAAGCCCTAAATATCGAAGTTTATAATTTTATAAACAATATGACTGCTATGCTGGTGGTGGGTGCTATATGCTCCTCATACACAGGAAAAAGAACATGATGCCCTTTCTTCGCTTTGTTCTTCTTAGTTCTTACTACTGCTGATTGTTGTCATGTTACCTACTGATCAGCACTATATTTTGCACACCCACATTAATTGCTGATCCACACCATATTTTGCTCACCCATGTTGCTTGCTGATCCATACCTTATGTTGCATGCTTATATGGTTGAAAATACTGTTGCAGCCACATACTGTTTCTCTTTGGTTTTGTTGGCACTCAATCCCCCTATCAGATCTCCTTGTGTAGTCTCTCTACCTAAAATGACAACAGTAGAACAACAGAGATTGTTTCTATCCCCTGTATTTGTGGCGCTGGAAGCCTGAGTACTTTGCACATATACAAAATACCCTGTGCTATCAAAATAATCTATCAACAAACAATAACAATCAACTCTTGCTGAAGAAGCTGGCTCTTAAGCCATATTAGAGAAGAACAAAGATCTGCAGCATTACAAAGCTTCAAACTAGTGATTTAAATTCATCATAATTGTGCCTATTAAATAGGCTTATAGAAGGAAGCCAAGTTGTCTATCTATGAAACAACATACACAAACAAACAAAATGAAATCTCAACAATGTTTTAACAACATTCCTAATTGAGTTGAAACCAACAATGTGAAACTAACGCTAATTGATATGCCTACAATATATTTGACACATTCTTTATTTTCTGAAATGGAAAGTTTGGTGAAACAATTCTATAGTTATAAGAATCTTTTTCGTGTCATATGATTTTCCCTGCTCTTCAGCTAGTCTAATTTTCCTTGACTTTTAGGGTAGCGTGCCTGTTTTTCACAGACGCCAAAATAAACATAATAACATAATCTAGATTGGTAAGTACCTTTGTAATTATAATGCACATTCTATTGCAGTGGTATATGTTGGCCTCTCCTGAGTGGATTTGCCATGGAATAGATGTTGGTTTCTTTATTTGCAGAATTTTTCCTGAGTATGAATTGTACTCCTTTTCTTTGGCTTCACAAGCTTATTACTGAGTCCAAATCATGTGACTTTGTTCTAGATTCATTATTGAATTTTGTGGTGCAAAAGAAGAATTTGCAAATGATGAACTGTCATGAGTCTGTACTATAGGTTCTTTGCATTTTATTCATCACAGTTGTCACAACCTCCAAAGAACTATGAATTTTTAGAGCAATCACAATTTTGGTGAGATCCATTTATTATGAAAAAATCTGAAATTGTGATTAATGTTTTGAAAATTTCCGAAGCTTTTCTGAATTTTTGGGATATTTTTTTAATTAGTTGCTCTGATTTTGAAAACATATATGATCAGGAGCTATACCAGTGATTGATCAGGTAATGCGTGCAACCAGTGGTGCAACAGTTGCCTTTTCGGGTATTGGACAACATACAAACAAATTTGTAAGAAATATCACATGTTGGATTTCCTTGTAACTTAAGACCTGATTTATCACTGATTTCAGAGTTTAGTTTATTTTCTAAGCCTTTTTCATGATAATTATATGTTGTGGGTGTTTTTACCCCTTCAATTTCTGCATTTATTGCAGATTAGAAAGATAGGACTTAAAAGCATTGAAGCAGGCGTTGGTTGTGGGGTAGGCTTTGGTCATGGTTTTGGTGCTGGTGAGTTTCAATGTGGTTTTATTAACACGGCGCTTGGAATTATGTTAAACAACCTGAGATATGGACTTCTCTTATTTGGTGTTATTGTCAGTGAACCAAGGATTTTCTTCATTTTTTAAGAAATTTAATGGCATAATCTTTGTTAATTTATTTTCCTTCTGGTAAGTCTATTATTTTAATGCTTTTGTGTAACTGGTCATGCCAAATAGTCTGTAGCGCTGATATAAATTTTGAAGAAGCTTCCAACTTTGTTTCATGCTTAGCGGTAGTGTGTATGGTGCACTTATTACTAAAAATATGAAAGGTTTTGCTTGCTCTAATTAAGCTTATTGCAATTAGAATATATGTATTGGTTGGTTGGTTATTATGGGTTATTTGATGGGTAGGAGGTAGCTTACAGTATTAAATTCAGTTGATGAACTCTATAATATAATTCATGATTGAATGTTAATGCATTAATCTTTGCTTCCTCCTCTTTTCATATTATATGCCCTTATCAAATGATATCATTGTCTACTTTGTAGACATTTCAAGATCAAGACTAAACATGAAAGTCAGAGACATTTACTGGATCATAGAAATCAGAGGGCAAGCTGTGGCATTGATTTGACAAGGAATGGGCTGCAATAGTATAGTCTCCAAGACAAGTGCTGGGATAGTAAATAGTGGATTGATTTGGGCTGCACGGTGAAATGGTTTGGTTGAACACTTCTGCTTGCCAGAGATTGAATGTGTTATAACTATAGATGTTGACTGAGTGCCCAAGCCAATGAAAGTGTCCTAACTAACACACTAGGCTTTAGTATATGTGCTTCAATCAGTGAGCTTGACCCGCCCTATAGATTGTAAGGTAGTAGGTTAGGGCATCATCTATAGCCACACAAGGCCTCCTTACATAGCCCTTTGAGGGCTTGACCTTGAGTTACTGGCCTTTTGTCATACCTTCACAAGGTTAGCTATAGCTTCATACCAAGGGTAGCTAGTGGGAGAAGAGTTACCTTCACCCAAAATTTAGATCTCTTCATTGAACTTGAGTCACCAAGCCTTTTGTGAACTGTAATGAAAGAAAGCCCTATCCCCCTATCGTGAAAGATATATTAGTCCCCATTAGTTAGAGCCTTTTCTCATGGCCTCATATTGAAGGTGGGCGGGGAAGGATGAGGTTGGCTTCATATCATTGGAGGGAGAATGAGAAGTTGGGGGCTAAAATCTAGAGAGAGGGGTGACAGATGTTAGGGCCTTGGGCAGAGTAGGGGTTTGGTTGATGAGCCAATTCAAGCATGGGTTCAATTCTAGGAGTTCAAGTATTTTGCAAGCACAATACCCTCCCACCCGGTTGTTTGGTTTGAAGTCCTATAGATAGTAGGGCCTTCTTGTGTGATTGATATTGAAATTGTTTATGAGAAGGGAAATTAAAATATTGTGTAGCTGATACACTCCAACCAAGGGATGATGTTATGTGTTTGAGCCATAGTGGAAGTGGCTCTCCAAATGGATCAATCAATTTTACATTCAGGATATTAAATAATACAAAACTTATGCAACATAGAAATGGACCTGGTTGTGTGGTTTGAAGCCCTATAGATAGTAGGGCCTTCTTGGGTGATTGATATTGAAATTGTTTATAAGAAGGGAAAATAAAATATTGTGTAGCTGATACACTTCAACCAAGGGATGATGTTTGTGAATGCCAAATCTGCACTAATGCTCAAACATTGACAAATATAGGCATATTAGTCATTTTAAACAAATCAAAGAAAGCATTCCCCATGAAATTGTTGAGCATGCAAATAAGATGAAAACATTATCAAACTACCATGAAACAACAAGCAAACGAATATGAACTCTTATTCTAAGCTACTCAAACCATCATCCCATAGGGGGATTGGTGCCACTTTGATGTGGAAAGTGGCCTTTTCCCAATCCCTTACGATAAACTCTTGATCCCTTGATGTGAAGATGACTTTGATGCAAAGAGATGGTGAAATCCAAGCTAAAATGACATGAAAAAGCAAGTGATTGAGCAATGAGATGGGTAGAGTAACAATGCTTCAAGTTGTGGATCCATTTCAAGTAGAAGAGGCCTCTACTTATAGGAGTGAAGGGTTGAAGAATGGATGAATTTGGTGAAGGTGGGCCTAAAACAAGATTCAATAGCATTGTGGCACTTGTTACAAGGCTACTGAAATTCATGGAGATGTGTGTGGAGCACATTTTGAAAGATGTGAAGAATTTAAGGCATGTAGGTGGATTTGCAAGAGGATGTAAGGGAATTGAATGAATGTGGTTGAGATGTAAGAGGGACAAGATGGCATGTAAGAGGCCATTTAAGGCAAAGGTGGCTCTTGTAAGAGCATTTAAGACCTTTGTAAGAGGCTTTAAAAGCCTTTTGGAGGGAAATTTATGAATGGGTAGTTGAAGAGAATATTCCTAAGAATTTGCCATTGTGAGGAAAATAGGCTATTTAGTTAATTAGAAGAAATTATTTTCATGTGCAAGTTGGTTAGTTGATAATGGGTTTAGTTTGACTAAGGTTGAGTCAAAAGCTAGTGAAATGGGTAATGAGGAGTAGGAGGAGATTAGAGTTAATTAATTCAGAATTAAATCAACTCAAGTGTGTTAAGGGATTTATGACATTTGATTTATTTAATCAAATGAGAGGACTTTAGGGTTTTAATTAAATAATTTGATTTATTTAATTAAATATGGTGAACATTAGTGAGCAAGTGAATTAATCTAATAAATTTAATTACTTGATTAATAGTAGAAATGGATGAATTTAACTAAATAATAAAGATTATTTAATTAATTGGTTAGTGCATAAATGATTTAGGAGGAAGTGATGTTAATTAATAAGAATTAGATGCATAATGTCGATCAAGACTATTTGAGTGTCTACAATGTTATGTGTTTGTGCCATAGTAGAAGTGGCTCTCCACATGGATCAATCAATTTCACGTTCAGGATATTAAATAATACAAAACTCTTGTAACATAGAAATGGACACAGGTACACCTTATTTGGAGGGTCATTACTTCTTGTTACAAAAGTGGAATATGCTTAAGCTCTTACTTCAAACTAAGTGCATGATCCTTGAAGAAAAACACATCATCCCTATTGCTGGTCACTTTGGAATTCCTAAATCATACCAATTTGGATAAATAGTGCTTCTTGTAGAAGATTAAATAATAATACACAAGATTTTGTATCCCAATGTATTCTATGGCAAAGAAACAAAGGAGGAACTGTGACTACACTTGGGTGGCCATTACCCTTACTATACCATGTCAAAGATGGGATTTTTTTTTGATGAATTTCATTACTGGCCTAATTTTGATATACACTATATGATGAAAGGGCGCCAAACTGCATTTGGCACTATTAAACTCCCCCCCAAAATCCACTTTAAAGGGATCTAAAATTGTAAAGAAGAATATTGAAACTTTTGGAAAACTAAATTCTTGTGCTTTGATGAGTTTCAAGGCACACCAAGTCCTCTCAAATGACGGAATGTTTCTCACATTGCTTTTCAGATTCCAATTTAAATCACATTGTATTCTATGTGTAGATTGCTCTTCTCTGCTAAGAATCGGCAGAAAGGAATTATCCTTTCAATGTAGAAATTAGAAATCTAGAGACGAGGAGAGAGTGTTGTAGCTTAACATCTCTTTGCAGAGATTGCTACGACTTTTTAACTAGCATAGCATAGTAGAGAGTAGAGGGTGGTACTTGACATCTCATCTCAGAGATTGCTGCCTTTCTTTTTGTAACAACATGGGAGAAATAACTTTTGTCTCCTCTTAGAGACTATCAAATATACCTCTCATACTAATGAAGTACTAAACTCTCTAAATCTTAAAATTTTCAGTGTATATTCTTATTTCTACTTCTAATTTTGTCATTGTTGATTTAGCTACAAGCATGTAATTGTAATATATACAAAATTGTTGCAGTTAATTGCTTCCCCTGACAACATATTGGTTTCTGTAATTTAGTGTTTTCCAACCAGATTCCTGATCTGAAAGCATATTTTCCACCACTTCCTAATGGCAAGCATTCTATTTGCTTTCTAGGAATTTTGCAATAATTATGGGAAGGCAACAAAATCGAGTCATTGATCTGTTTCTGGCATCCAATAATGAGCACTGGTAACTCCTTGCAGAAAATATAGAGTTGAAGGGTGGGAACCAATGATTGCAAACCAACCTTAGCCTCAGTGTGGAGTTGATGATAGAAATGAAGAAGAGTCTTTCCCATTTTAGAAATCCTATCATGGAAGGACTACAGTGGGCAGAGGAAAGGTGCCACCAAGTTATGCACAAGCTTCATCAAAAACTTGCTGAAAAAGAAGCAGTTTGTGGTGTAATTAAACAGGACCTAGCCATTCATTAGGATGAGTTTGAAGAGATGAAAGAGAAGAAATCAAGGAGTGTTGGAAAGCATACCAAATGTGTTGTTTCAAGATGTTATGAAAATGACATCACTGGTTAAGGCTTAGGCAAAGATCATTAAGGAATTCAGATATCTCTTGTGGCAGAAATGAGTCCTAAGAAATTTGGTCTTGTTTATACTAGTAAATCTTCTCAATGCACCATCGGTTCCACTTTCATCAAAGAAGATATGCATGCACATGGGATCAAAGGAACTGGTTAACATCATCTCAAGTATTCTACTCATATACAAGGAAGGTATCCATATCAATGAAGACGTTATGATTCTAGCCAATGCTGGAAATTTTCATCCTTTTGAATCGTGCAGGAAGTCCAACCAGCAACCATAATAATTTTACATTTTGGTTTGCCTAGCCCCCTCTGCTTTGAGGTCTTCCAAATCCGGAAAAGTTAATTTACGACTGATGAACACATTCATATGGAAGAGAATCACATCTGCTCCGAGAAGTTCTTATATTTATCAGAATTCAAAATTTGGAGCAATGAGGATTGGGGATCATTGCTTCCCAAGAAGAGGGAACTGATCTTGGTGGCATTTTGGGGCAAATCTTCTTATAGGATACCAAAAAACACATCACCTAGCTGGAGGCATGTGATGTCCCCTCGCTAGACAGTTCTCGGGAATAGTGTGTTAGCCCTTTATTGGACCCTTGTGGGCTAGTCAGATTGGTTAGAGGGTCAGTGGTATTTTTTGGAGAGTTTGATCGTTTTGGTTTTCAGAGCCCAGTGTCTGGTTCACAGCAGGGGTTGGCATTTCAGGAGTCCATAGCTTCTGACGGCACAGAGATATTCTGAGTTTTGAGCGAGTTATGGAATTTTAAGTGATTAAGTTAATTATTTAACTTAATGCCTTTTTATTAAAGTCACATCGACTTTAATATATTTTATATCACTTAAAATGTTCAAAAAGGAGATTTAATATTTTATGACTTAAAATATTAAAGTGCGCTCATGTATTAAGTCTTGATTATTAAAAAGGACTTAATAAAATATTAAAAGATTTAAATGATTTCAAAATGGCGTATCTTCTTGGAAATGCGTGCCATTTGGGTATAAAGCATTTCCTGGCAATAGAAACTCATCTTTTGACAATTTCACTTTGCCTTGTGCTATTTTTCCTGTGCATTCTCCTGTGACCAGGGTTTGAACAATTTGTCCATTGAGGAACGATAACTCTTCAGTGTTGAGTGCTTTTGAGGCTGTGAAAGATCAGCTGAATCAATACAGTTGAGAGCTTCATACAGAGGTTCTACAGATACAGACAGAGATTATATATATTCAGATTTCTTCTTGTTTGCAAATAAATGAGGGTTTCTTCCTGGTGGCGCATCCTTCTTCAGAGTCAGAGGCTTCCAGCAGAGATTCTTTGCATTCTTTCCTTGGCCGTACGGCCTACCTTGGATATTGTGCCTTTACAAAGGCGTGTGAAGGGTTAGGCTGAAACGCCTCCCTTTTGTGTGATTTTTGTCTTCTATTATTGGCGTCCAGCAATTTCAGAGGATTGTATCCAGTTTCGAGGCAGGAGAAATCACATCTGGAGATTTGGCGTGCTTATATGCTTGATTTCACCTTTTCCGGCTGTCAAACTAGCAAATTCTTTAATTAAATAATCTGGAGATATTCTGGTATGTGTATCACTTGCAATCTATTTGTCACAGTTAAATAATGCAATCTACACTTCCATTCTGAAGCAAATAGTGTAAATTTATATTTTATGAGCATTTATGATGTGCGCCCCTTCTCTTTTGTCTATCAAACATTCTCTAAAAAATTAAATAACACATAAAGACTTAAGAAAATTTGGGTTTAGAGTTGAGAGCCAGCAGGGCTCATCACAAGGCATAACTTTGCAATTGTAGTTGGAGACAACTTCATTCAAAATGAATTGGAAAGCTTAGAATGTAAATTGCATGAGTGTAGTGTGTAAGAATTTGTTTGGAATAGTTTGATCCCATATATATATTCTAAAGGGCTTCAAAATCAATTTGTTACGTTCTTTTTTTTAATAACAATGAAGAAGCAACTTTTATCTTGTCTCAGAGATAGCCTTGCATGTCTCTTGTATCAGTGAAGTGCCAAATTCTTTTATTCAAACATTGTTCTCTTTGTTTTTAATATTTTATTCTTATTTACATTATTTGTTGTTCATTTCAATACAATGCTGCACTTATCTTTAATGTTTCAATTGTTTTTAATCAGTGGATTCTGCTTAAAACACATTACAATATAGTGTGCTCTCCATCCAATTACTGGTCTGATATGAATCTGTAATATCCCCAATTGGGATATCTGATTCAGTTGCTCATCTCACATATTTCAATACTTAGTAATTGAATTCCTTTTGTCACAAATCAGGATTAGATTACCAGAAAAATCAGATATATTTGCAGCAATTAAAGACAAACACTTATGAACTATCAAAACAGCAGTTCACCCACAATCTATTATTTATTCCCAGGTCAAAAATTATAGACAATTCTGAAACTGCATATCCAAATCAGTTATCATAGTGAACTGGCAATCAATTTTTTATATATGGTGCTCATTAAGACACCCATCAAATACAAGGAAATGGTGTTGAGGTAGCTGCCAAAAATCAATAATTACAACTCTGAAATGATTGCCCAGCTCAACACCAAATTGACAATTAGGTCCCATGCAAGCGACCCTCAAATCCTTTACCACTCGGCCTTGAATCCTTGGTTGTCCACTACAATGAAGCTCAAGTACAATCTCTGAATGAGATCACCCAAATATTAATTAGGGGTTTCTTTCTTCTAATCCTGTGATGGAAATCAGGGGGTTTCTGTCCTCCAATCTCCAGTGGTAGATGAACCAGATGTCCAATCTATTTGAGGGAATGAATAGATAAAACAAGCAGTCATTCTTTGGCAAAAGGCCTTTGCTTATATGGTCTCCTTGAGCATCCAAATATTCCTCCAAAAGGAACCTCTTTTTTTTTTTTTGAATTTGTCAAATGCCTCTTCCCACACCACATATGAAAGATTGTTTTGATTACAAAAGACCTGCACTCTAGGCACCCACTTTATGAAAGTACTCTATTATAAAGACCCCATTTTATAAAAACACTTTAAGTGGTTACATCATGAAGACATAAAAAACATAACACACTTAAAAGGTTATAAAATCATTTCCCTAAGCCCATGGGAAATGAGAAATGGGCTTATGGAGCATCATGGGATCTCCTTGAAAATAAGGACATGACAGTTTGACCTACCTTAAATTGCTTGCCCTCAAGCAATTCAATTTTGGATGTCTATGTGCTATGTTTGGTAGGTATTTCCATTGCATTGAATACTTTGTAATAGTTTGGTTCTTGAACTTTTTGTCTTGAGTATCCATGATAGCTTCCAATATCAAAATGAGTTTTCTTTCATCATTCAAAGGAAGAAAGTCTTTGGAAGCTGGTAGTTCCAACTCATAAGCTACTTCTCCCATCTTCCTTATCATTTTATAAGGACCTTAAAATCTTGGCTTTAACTTTTCTACTCCTTTTTTTTTCTAGTGAAGATTATTTGTATGACTGTAGCCTTAGGTAGACCATGTCTCCAACTTCAAATACTTGTTCTGTGCATTGTTGATCTGTGTAGAATTTTTGTTGATTCTGGGCATGTTGAAGATAACCCTTAAGAGATTACAATACCTCTTGACTTTTCGTAATCATATTTGTTGCTTGGGGTACCCTATTTTCTATGATTGCTAGATCCACAAATGTCAAAGCATTATATCCGTATATAGCCATAAAAGGAGACATACCTATGAACATATTATGAGAGGTGTTATAGTAGTGCTCTCCCAACTGCAACCATTTAACCTACATTGTTGTTGCACAAACACATAATTTCTTAGATACTCCTTTATCCATTTGTTGACGATCTCAGTTTGCGCATCTATTTGGGGGCGATAGCTTGTGCTAGGGGTAAGATCTGTTCCTACCAAATGAAACAATTTTTGCCAAAATTGACTTAGAAACCTATTATCCTTGTCACGGACAATGTTATTGGGCAACCCATGTAATTTGAAAACCTCATTGAAAAATAAATCAGCAATTTGCAGGACCTTGAATTCCAAAGCTATGGCATAAAAATGCACATATTTTGTACGTCTATCAACTACTACACAGATGAAATCTTTACCATTCACCTTAGGTAACCCTATGATGAAATCTATGTAGATACTTTCCCACTTCTGCTCTAGAATGGGTAATGGTTGGAGTAGACTTGCATGATAGATTTGCTCTGCCTTATTCTATTGACATATGGTACATTCTTTAATGTGGTTGAGTACATCCTTCTTATGGGAAATTAAAATGCAAGAGTGCCCAAATGTAAATGTGCAAAGCAAAAGGTATGTGAGAGAGAAAGTCAAAGTTGTAATGTGGACAAAACAACTCGAGTGAAAAAGGGAATATTGTGTCAAGCAATTCAGTTCTAGATGGCACCACAAGAAAACACACTATATAGGGGCAGATATACGATGGAAAGCAAAAATGCTTATAGCCTATCTAACAACTAGCTCACACCATCTTAGGTGTGAAACGTGGAGGTGGTGGGTCTTTGCATAGTATTAGGAGAAATAGAATGGCATTACATGAGTGTATGGCTTATGAGGGCATTCAAATCAATTATGCCAATACCCTAAAAGTAGAGTCTTTAACAACTTTGTTTGAGGAGAATGGATAGCAAAGACAACAGATTACTTGATCAAAATTCATAGCAGAAGAACCATGTTCAACAAAGAAACATGAACAATAAAAAATAGGGTTTGTGGTTTGGTTGTTGGTGTTTTTGTTGGTTTGTTGTGCGGTTCAACTCTCGGGTCCAATTGATTGCTTGGTCTTGTTGATGTTATTAAAAACTTTCATTTCATTTCATTTCATCATTCCTTTCTAGGAAAATCTCTTTTGGATTTGCTTGTATGTCTTGAAATATCCTTGGTGTCCAACCAATGGAGTATCATTTATGGCTCTCAAGATCTTTTCCTTCATCTTTGAGTCTAGAACCAGATATATTCTATCTTCATGCATGATTAAATCTCCCATCAGTTTCAACATGTCATCTTGTACCTTCACATCCAACAAACTAGTAGCAAAATCATTCTTGGCATATAATGATAATGGAGTTGATTCAATCAGTAGATATATCAGAAATGGAACATACAGTGGGCATTTTGGATTATGCATCAACAACTATGTAATGCTTACCTTTCACATATTCAATATCAAAATCATATGTTTGTAACTTGCTTACCCATTTTTGTTGTTTGTTGTTTAAGTCCTTCTAATTAAGAAAGAACTTAAGACTATTGTGATTTGTTTTGCCCACAAATTTGCCATAAATGAAATATTGTCTCAATTTCACCAAGGCATGCATAATTGCTAGCATCTTCCTATCATAAATAAAAATCTTCTCTTTTTCGTTTGTTAGTTTTCTACTTTCAAAAGCAACGGGATGTTGTTGCATTAATATAGTTCCAATGCTTTCTCTAGAGGCATCACTTTGATGCGAAAGGAAGTAAGATTCGGAACAACAAGCATTGAATATGAACTCATCACCTATTTCAATTTTGTTAAAAGCTTTTTTTGTTGCATTTGTCCACTAAAAGACTCCCTTCTTGGTTACATCTATGAGTGGTACCACAAGTTGGGAGAATCCCTTAACAAACCTTTGGTAGTAGCTGCATAGTTGCAAGAATCCTTAAGTTGGACCTTGTGTTCACTAATGACATGACCGAAATATAAAATCTCCTCAAGTCCAATCTTACACTTTGATTGTTTGGCAAACATTGTGCGCTACTCCAATATGGCCAAGATTTCATCCAAGTGCTTTAGATGCTTCTCCCAAGTCTTGCTGTATGTCAAGATCTCATTAAAGAAAACTAAGACAAACTTCCTTAATTGCTTGCTAAATACCTTGTTCATGTATGATTGGAAAGTTGCTAGAGCAATAGTCAAGTCAAAGGTTATGACTTAAAATTTGAAATGTTGATGGTGACACTTGATGGCAGATTAATGAACATCTGCACCTCTCATCCTAATTTGATGGTATTCTGAGCACAAATCAATCTTCAAAAAGTACATTGGTCCATATAGCTTGTCTATCAACTCATTAATCTTGGGGATATGATATCCATTCTTGATTGTTTTCTTATTGAATGCCTAGTAATTGGTGCACATTCACATGGTTCCAACTTATTTCTTTACCAAGACTACTGAAGAGGCAAATGGACTAGAGCTTGGTTTGATGTTTCCCATATGCAAAGGCTCCTTTATCACCTTCTTGATTTCTTCTTTGTGATTCTTGGGGTGTCGGTAAGGAGCAGTTATTATTGTCTTTACTTATTTCTATATTTTCTTTGTCTCCCCTCAATTTAGTCTTTTTGTGGTATGTTGGCATAGATTGTTTTCTGTTTTTTCCTATATTTTGCAAACTCTCTTTGGTCTCCTGTTTCTTGTTTCCCCTCACTCCCCTCCTCTATCTAGTTATCTTTGGTCTGCTATTAACAATTTTTTATTATCTTCTCTTGGTCTCTTCTTCCTGATGATGGTTGATGGAGTGCCAAAACAGTGATGATGAAAATTACTGCACAATTAAAAATCTGGAAACACTTCTATACAAAGTTATGGACTGTGGAAATTTGATGTCTCCAAAAACCTTAATGTTAAGTGCTTAGCTAGAAAGATGAGGCTAACAAGTAACCAAAGTTCTCAATAAGGATTTTTCAGACTTAGGAAGGAATCCTATGTGAAGGAGGGCTCTACAGATAGTAAAACCAAACTTATTTTTAAAAGATGTTAATTTTATTCCTAAAATATCCTCTGCTTTGTGGAAAAATGCTGAATTGAGCGTGAGAAATAGGATAAAATAGCATCTATTTCTTGCTAACAAAATGTCAAGTAGTTCCCCGAAGTTTATTCTTTCAAATTGCCAATTGCCATGTGGGAATAATTATTCTACATGGAAAGCCAAGCTCAAAACACAAGTTTGAAGAAGTTTGGAATGTGGCTGATGGTACTACTAAAGAACATGCAAGTGATGTTGATAAGCAAAAGAAATTTGATCAAGCTGATAGTAAGGAAAAATTGATCATTATGTTCAGTGTGTCTGATGAAGTTTAGTCCTTTATATGAGACTTTTCCATAGCCAAAGATGCATGGGGCAAGCTCAAAATAGTCTAAGGGGTCAAGATTCAAATTAGATATTGAATAATTAGAGTCAACTACATAACCTGAAGACAAAGAATGTAGAATAATTGCAATCCTTTCTCTAAAGGATTGTTGAGTTGAGAGCTTTGCTACAAGCATTTGGTGAAATAGTTTAGGATGTTACCTTGGTGCCCGTTGTTTTGTGAGCATTGCCTTCAAAATACGAAGTGTTTGTGACAACATTGAATGCCACAGAACAAACACCCACCTTTGAGAAGCTAGTGAATCTACTTCAGAAAGAGGAGTTTTTGAGTCATGAACATAGTGAGGAGCATCATGCAATGACCATACACCATAAAGGAAAGAATCCTAAGAAGTAGTATGGTAGGCCTCCCAAATTTGGTAATCAATTCTGAGCTCAAAAGAGTTGTCCAATTTTTGAAAGGACTAGAGGTAATGTAAAATTTTTTTGGTACAACTCTTTGGCTAAAATCGTCCAACCATAAAATGCACCAAATGAAGGCATTTGAAAGTGGTGATTTATGATGGGATGAAAAGAACATCAACAAACAACAATATCTCAATATTGTTGAGGAAGATGACTCTCAAGCAAATGAGTATGTATTTATTGCACACTGTTGAAGATAGTTCACAATTGAATTCAATTTTGTATGTGGACTCACGTGCTACAAAACATATGACTAAAGAAAATGAGTGGTTTCTCACAATGAAACCTCATCATTGTAAAGTTCCTCCAGGAGATGATACCATCTATGACATTCAAGGTATTGGTAAAATCTCCTTGCAATTTGGCATACATTGTTGTAGGCTCATTGAAGTCTTATATTTGCTTGAACTTAACAAAAATCTCCTATTTGTCAATCAATTTCTCGACCACAATTTGAGGATTGAGTTTGACAAATGATGATAAAAGGATATGCCTCATTTGTGATAAATCTAGAAGTTCAAAGATTGTTGCAAGTGCTTCTAGAATTTGTAAAATGTTTAGACTTGATACCATCAACAATGATCAAGCCATGGGGACATAGAATAATGATCTTCCTATGTTATGGCATCATCGATTTGGTCAAAGCACTAGCTATTTGCTTACTCTTAGTAAGAATGACATGATGAAAGGCCTTTCCTCAATCAAAAAGAGGAGTGCTATTTTTTCTAATTTTATTGTTGGAAATAACATTTAGCACCCATCAATTCTAGTGAGCATCGAGAAAGCAAACCTTTGTAGTTGGTGCATATTGATTTGTGTGGAACCATGGCACATATGCTCAAGGGTTTCAAGTACTTTTAGCTTTTTTCTGATGATCACATGAGAAAAATGTGGGTCTATTGCTTGTAGACCAAAGATGTAGCTTTTTCCTACTTCAAAGAATTTCAAACTCTTATGGAAAAGGAAATGAATCCTCATATTTGTGTGTTTTGCTTAGGTTGAGGGGGGGAATTCTCTAGTATAGGATTGTTCACCTACTCAAAGGAAAATGGAATTCATTGTTAACTAATTCAGCTTAGACACCTAAGCAAAATGGACTTGCAAAATGATGCAATTTCATCATCATGGAGATGGTACATAGTATGTTGAAGGACTCTCTTTTGGGTCATACATATTGGGTTGAAGTTGTGTGTATGACAATTTACCTTCTGAATGGCACACCAACCAAAGCATTTGATGGCATCGCGCTAGAGGAAGCATGGACAAGAGTTAAGCCATCTATCTCTAATCGTTGTGTATTTGGTTGCACAACATAGATGCACATTCCTAAGCAAAAGAGAGAAGCTTGATAAGAAATCCATGAAATGTATTTTTCTTGGGTATAACAATGAGTTGAAGGCGTATCGATTGATGGATCCTATCACAAAGAAGATGTACATCAACAAAGTTGACATTTTTGAGAAGAGTGAGTTATGCTTACCTTTTACATCATTGCCTTCTCCAAATGGTGCTCCTATATTCAACTTGGATAAGAAAAGTGATGTGGTTGTAAATGATTCAAATGGGAATGTTGATAATTAGTTTAACTCAACACTCACAATTGTCACATGACCCAAGTAGTATATTAGTACCATTTGTGATGCAAAGCTAGATGGTGTCCTAGATTCTTCAACTTCATAACTGAGGACTTGTAGCATGACTTGCAATGAGGCAAATCTGGAACTAATGAATTTAATTAGTTGATAACTTGGAACCTTCTACTGCTCAAGAAGCACTAAAATTAAAGCCTTAGAAGGAGCTTATGGATGTCGGATATCAATCCCCAATGAAAAACAAGACTTGGGAGTTTATTGATATTCCATTCGAGAAGAAAGCAATTGGATTTAAAAGGGTTTTCAAGACCAAGTACAAGGCAGTTGGTAGTTTATATAAGGCTAGACTTGTGGCTAAGGGTTATGCCCAAAAAGAAGGGATTAAGTATGAAGAAACATTTGCTCCCACAATAAAGATCAAAATGATCAAAATGATTTTTGGTCTAGTTGCATAGTTTGGATGGAAGGTGTATCAAATGGATGTGAAGAGTGCTTTTCTCAATAGAGACCTTAAGGAGGAGGTCTATATGGCCCAACTAGAAGGATCTATTGCACCTAGTAAGGAAGAACAAATACACAAACTTGTTAATCTCTATATGGTCTCAAATAGGCTCCTAGAGCTTGGTATATCAAAATTGATGAACATTTGCTACAACATGGATTTATTTGGCATCCATATGATCCAAATCTCTACCTCAAGGGACACAGACGGAAGATTGTGATTCTTAGTGTATATGTTGATGACTTGGTCATCACAAATAGCTCATAAAAAGATGGTTGAGACCATAGTTGAAAAATTTGCCAAGCCCAAAAAATACAACTAGGTTAAAACTCGGCAAAAGCTCGGAAAAAAACTCGACATCTTAAAAAATTGCTTAAATTTCATTAAAAATGCATTTTTGTTGTTGCAAAATTCAATGATAAGATGCATCCAATGAGTCAATAAATGAGTACATAAAAGAAACAAGTTGAGTCTAGTTGTATTTGATTGATTTGAAAGCAAATTGGTACAAAATGGCATCCTTATGTTTAATGCGCTAATATTGATAGTCTGAAACAAAATGAAAATAGCACATTGTTTTGTAAAACTGAAAGTAAATACTACATTAATATATTTTACAAATTTACATTTTCCTCTTCCCATGTCTAGTGAAAACTAGGGGGAGGTAGAACTAGAGGATATTATAAATGAAGACTTGTCGACAAACTTGGAAACTTGGACTTGGAGATACCTAGAAATCAAACGAAAATCAAATGCCTTTTTAGCAGCCGTGGGAGACCTTTTTTTTGGACGTGCGAGTTTTCTTTTGCAGACTTGTCAAGTTTTTGGTGAAAACTGACCAAAAACTCGACGAGTTTTTCTCCTGTATTCTGTGAGCAATTTTGGAGAGTAAATGTGGGAAAAACTTGTTGTAAAAAAAAACCCAGGATTTTTTTATAACTCGTCGATTACTCAGAGAGTTTTTCAACTATGGTTGAGACAACCAAGACTGATCAAAGAAGGCATTTGATATGACAAATCTTTTGCTATTACACTATTTTCTCGGCCTAGAGTTATGGTAGACAAATCACCATATCTTTGTGTCTTAAAGAAGATATGCCAAGACATTGCTTGAGAAGTTTACAATGGTGGATTGCAAACCCATGTTTACAACCTAGGAATTAGGATTGCAGTTATCAATTTTTGATCCATATCCTCATGTAAACACAACTCTTTATTGAAAATTGATTGGAGGTTTGATTTATTTGACCTACACCAAACCAAATATCAGTTTTGTTGTCAATTATCTTTCACAATTCATGCAAGAACTAAAGATGTGTTACTCAAAAGCAAAAAAATGGGTATTGAGGTATATCCATGGTACAATGAATCATGGTTTGGAATAATAGAAGAATTATCAATTCTTCTTCTTAATAGGATACACAAATGCAAACTATGCAAGATCTATGGATGATAGTAAATTCACATTAAGATTTGTTTTCTTCTTAGGCTTAAGTCCTATACCTTGGGGAAGTAAGAAGCAAGCTATAGTTACTTGTTCCTTGATTGAAGCGAAATATTGTGCGGCAAGTGCAATAGTTTGTGAAGCAATTTGGCTACTTCACATGCTAGAAGGGTTGGGAATATCTTAGAAGCAACCCACAATCCTTCATTTTGACAATTAGAGTATTCTCAAGCTTGTTTGTAATTCAATGTTTCATGAGCGAACCAAGAACATTTAAGTCGACTGCCACTTCATACAAGAACATGTTTAGCAAAACAATATTCAGCTCCAATTGTGCTCTAATCAAGAATAACATTTGGACATTCTCACCAACACACTTGGACTTGTGAAGTTTGATACTTTTTAGGATTTTCTTATTAGTAATTTAATGGCAATGATGTAAGAAAGGGGGGAATGTAGGATTATTCCATCATTAGTTTCCTTTGTATTGTTTTTTCTTGGTTTGACATTGTTTGTTAGTATAGTTAAAATATTTGTGAATATTGTTTGTTATTTGTTACTATTTTTATAAAACCCATGAGTGCTCGTTAATGCATAAGGTTTTTCATTATTTACAAGTATAAATCTACATCTCATAATACAATTTGTGAGTAGTCTCATAGATTTTTTGATATTGACAACTAACTAAACTTTTTCATTTTAATGAAAGCAAATAGTTACTTGTAGAGAATGCATTTTTTAGATTTTTAGTTTCCCTAATGAGCATGCAAATTGATGCAATTTAGAAATAGAAACTCTAAATGCAAACTAACATTTGTGATTCAATCAATGAGCAAAACCCCAAGTAACATAATATAGCTAAAAAAGAAATTCATTAGTTCTTGTTCGAGTTTCTCAGGCAAGGGGACAAAAGGATGGTAAGAATATTCTTGAATTTTTGGAATGGGGATAATGGCTATTTAATCATTATAAATAAATTTTAATAGAAAACTATAAATACCTCAGTGAATTGAAGCTGAAATTCTCCAAACTATATGCAAATTTGCTAAATTTGCAATGATATTCAATTTTTTGATGAATCCTCTATTCTCAGTTTTCTTTTTCTTGCTTGCAAAGTAAATTGTAAGAATATATGGTGCAAATAGTTAAATCATAAAATACAAATGGGCTGGAGATTTTGAGTGTATAGGAGTGTATCTTTAGATTGGGCTAGTCTTGCGCGCTCCCAATAAGAGGTTTAACATTTTTTTTTGGCTTACATGTATTTGATAGGAAGGGGATGGATTGACTCCAAGATACTCGCTAAATCTGGGGTATGGCTTTGGGAATATTCCCCATAGTGTGGAGATGTCTTCGAGATGTTCCAAAAACTAAGAAATTTGAGTTGGTAGGAGTGGGCGAATGGGGCGAGCAAATGGATGGGTATGTTTTGTCCTTGTCGTTGTTTCTCAAAAGAATCCATAATGTAGGGATGTGCATTTAGCCTCGTTTGACATCTCCTTGAAGTACATTTAAATTTAGTCTATTGTTAGTTTAAAGAAGTCTCATAAATAGTTCAATACATAGTTGAGAAACTTAACTTGACAATCACTTGGAAGACCCAAAATTTTTTAAAACTTGTGAAGGAAGGCTTGAAGGACATGCATTTTGAATTTCTAAGGTTGATGTAGATCATGTTGGTTTCCCTCTAGCCATTGGAAAGTGAGGGGCTCGCTTTTCATATTCTCTAGGTGTCAAATACAAGAGCATCCTAGGGTGTAAAAGCAATCTTGCATCACCCAAAAATATTTTCTTTTACTTTGTTTGTAGGTTTTCAACCTTATTCCAATCATTCTAGTCACCATAGACCCTCTATAATTCATCACACTAGCATATTTTACCTCATGGTTGGGAATGCATGTTATACACTGAGCCTACAATGTCACATCCAATTTTCAGGAGATTCTGATCATTGCAAAGGCATATTTCAGTTTTGGATTATTACTCAGCATAACAGACTAACATCCAATTACATTAGGGCTTGCAACATCTTTCCAAAATGTGCGGCAACAAAGGAACACATTTCTAGATTCATTGGACCAGGAGAGCTTATGGTATGAACCACATCAAGATTCATTGATGCATCATCATTCATTCATTCCAGAAGATTCTTTGACAACATTTGGTCAACTACATGTTACACTTGGTATTCAGTTTTGCGTCATCTTCTGGCCAACTGAGATCACTCCTAATACTAGAATATCCTATATAAAAACTTCTCACAATCATGGGAAGGCAGTCAAGTTGGTAGTTAGTTCAGTTGGAAGCTTGGCATTGGCATTGCATTACAATATCATTCAAATTATGCAATTAGCACATAGTTGTGTCCATATTTAATTAAATGGCTGCAGCCTGGCATGTTGGAGGTCCATTGCAGCAGATTGTAATTTGTCTATGATTGTGAGACAATAATGATCATATGGCTGTTTCATTGAAGTTTTGTTGTGTAATTGTTTATTAGGCTGCATGGTTGGATAATCCTTCATTAGATCCTCTGTGCATGACAGCATAAAAAATTACCTCTGTTTATTTTTATGCACCAAATGGAACAGTCTGACCAGTCTTGAAAACAGGGGACATCCCGAGGATATTAGGGACGTCACCCAGACCCCCAAGGATGTGTCTCCATGGAACACTGATATATACAGGGTATTATATTTGGCTTATTTTTATTTGACTGGGGTGTGTGTAAACCTTTCTGAATGTCTGTTATCTGGTAATTTATCTTCATATTTTCCTTTGAGAATTGCAGATAACCTTAATATGGATTTAAAGATGTAGATGACAGATTTAATTTAGTTAACATGTTTGTTGCTTCTCCATCTCTCTTCATTTGTTTACTCCATATTTGGATTGATGAGATATAAATTCTGTGTCTTGGATCTCAGGTGTGGCTTTAAAACCGGGAGCTGTAAACAATATGCAAGCTTGCCTTATGGTATTCCAAAAACTTTATAGCCTTGAACAAACATGTTTTGTTAGCTTTGATTGTATATTTCTGCTATATGCTCAATTTTTTTGTAGATTATATTTTCCTACTTTATACATCATTTTGCCCTAGATTATTGTTTTGATTTTCTGCTTTATTCATGATTTTGTTGTTTCTGAGGCTTTTCCATGTCTTCGTTGCTTTTGCTAGCAAGGATTGACAGTTGTTATGAAAAAGTTGAAGATCACACCAGACTTATCTTTTGCTGGAAAAATTGCTCTTCCGGATTCAGTAGGATCTAGCATGCGAGAAGCATCTGAAACTGCAGGAAAAGCATTCCAGGATCAAATGGGGAGCAGCATGCAGCTGGCGTCACAAACTGCGGAAAAAGTATATCAGAACCCATTTGGGAAGAGTATGCAGATGGCCAATCAAACTGCTACTGGGGCCTTCACTACAAATAGATCAGATACAGGCATGGGAAATTTTCTGCAGGCCGGAGCTCCACATCTTGCAAACAAGACGGGTTCTAATGAAGAAGTAAGTTTATGTTTTGTGAGTTGTTGATCTATGCAATTACAATATTGATATTGGCCTTAGTGGTTTAAAATTAAATGGACAACTGTATGGGCTACTTGTGCTTTTAAATACAGGACCTAGACTCAATATTGCAAGTATCTATAATAGTAAACCATGGATCATGAAGATGATTTAATATTTAGTAGAGTATGCTGATCCAAGGCATCCTGATCCAAGGCTTTAGGTCTGGTATCCTGAGCAAGTGTTTGGTCAGACATGCCATAAATATCCATTTATTTTGAACTAACATTACAAACTCCAATTTTGTATTACCATTCATTCAAAACCAATTATTGTTATATTCAACCAAGAGCAGTGAAAATAAATGTACTTTCTGTGATTCCAAGATAATAAAATATGTTATATAACATCCTCAACAGTTTGGACTTGAAACCTGTTCAGCCGTCTCTTCGTCCAATATATTTTTCTGCTGGAACAACTGATTTTTTCAGAGGGATGGCTGATAAGTGTGCAGGGAAAATGATCCTAGCTGCAATTCTTCAACTTCAGGTGGATCTGATTTTATCTAAAGGTTTTAGTGCTTGTTGTAGATGATTTAAGTGGCATTTCTCACCTCTTGTTAAAAATCATCATATTTTTCAAATGCATGATTGTCAAGTGGTCAATATATAGCTTGCAGAGTTGATTCATTAACTGCATAATGTTGCTGGCACATTGCACTAACCAAAGATATCACTCAGCACTTGTGCAAGGTTTGCTTGTTCTTGAGCATTTTCTCTTGGGTATTCTGTTTGCCAATACTGACTATGGTAAACCAATTAAAACTTCAATTTAGTGAAAGTGAGACCTTCTGAAGCAAGAAGTTGTTCGTGCTTTGGAAAAGGGTAATGATTTTTGATAATTACCTTAGATAAGACATGAAAAGTCACACAAATGTGCCATGATTTGGTCTTTTCTCGAATTACAACCACCAAACATCCATATGAGGACACATTTTTTTCTTTGATGACACCCTGGTAAAGGAGATCATGAGTCTGCCACTTGATTCAAGAACTGAAGTTCTGCGGAGACAAATATTCAACCAAACTTGACGAGGATGTCCATTATAGTTATTTTATTAACTATAAATTGGTCAAATCCATATGCAAGTGGGTTGGTGAAATTATTGAAACGGTTGATAGAAATACATTAGAAAAAGATGGACAGTGGGAGTTGTGGGATATATTCTAATCGTATGATTAGTCTTTCATGACAAGAAATTAGATAGGTTTATGGTAATCTCAAGGAAAGATATTTAGGCATGTGAATGCTATGAGGTCAAACCCAAAACTTTTCATGATCTACAAGTTGTATAGCTCTTGTGTACTAATTGTAGACTGGTAGTTGTAAGAGGGGCTTATCATTTGATATGCTGAGGGGGCATCATTTGCTATATATGTATGTCATATTGAATGATGAAGTGAGACTCAGAGTGTAATGTAATTGCATGCTATTTTATTCCATATTTGTGTCAGTGATAGATTCATCAGCAAAAGTTGGTACATGGGAGTTAGAAATGTAAATGTTTTTGCAAGATTTTTAGCCTATACAGGTAGGCTTCTCTATGTAAATAATCTTTCAGAAGCAGAACCATATCATCTGGAATCAGATGCTGGCACTCTGCCTGCTTTCCAGCCTTTGATTTACTTATGGTATAGTCCACACATCTTTGTCCCTGCTGTACAACCTCTATGTCTATATCGTATGGTAGCAGATCTAGTTATGCAGATATTGTCTGCTTCTCCTGTATGGGGGTTGTCTGCAATAGTAATGTTAGAAGTAGAACAGCCATACACAGATTGACAACAACTCATTTTAGTACTATTATTGTGCAGATCTGGTTTGCTGTTCTTGTCTAAGGGTTGCCTTTAACAACAGCATTGGAGTAGCCATATGCAGCCTATTAGCAGCTCATTTAGTATGAAATTTTGTATTTGTGTGGAAATGGTCTGTTGCTCGTATCTAGGGTAGTTTGTATAAGTAGATTTAGAGTGGCCATATGCAACTCAACAATTGCTCATTTACTCATAGGTTACCCTGGACTATGGAACTGGGAGTGGCAAACAGTTGAACTCCTAAAATAGAAAAGATTCCCCTAGTTAAACTTTGTAAACTATGCAAATAAATAACTAACACTCCACTAAGACTGACTAAAGTCTATCTAAATTCTGACTAAGGCCTGAACAAAGATTTGCATATTCACGATATTATCTACATTTTATATTATTTATTTGTGTATTAAACATCACCTTAGGAAAAATAGTTACAACCTAAGTTCTAATGCAAATGGGTCATAGAAAATACTTTTGCATCAACATACCCCCTTAAGATTAACTTGGGTAATCAATGGAAGAAGGAGAAACTTTTGCCATCCCCCTTCACTCCGAAGAAAGGTTGAAGGACAAAAGGCTCAGATGCTGATGTGGATGCAATAGGAAGCATAATGTGGCTGATATAGAAATGACAGAAGAATATTTTCCCTTGATGAAGGATAATATTTGGAATGTAGTTCCTCCTTCAAAAGGAAGAAAGATGGTTTATGCAAGTGGGTTTATGGGACTAATTATGCAGTAGACGACTTTTGTTATAACTTATAAATAGAGGTGGAGGCAGTGACAGACAACTGAAATTCCATGATAGAGAAGATCGATTCATCATTATTGTGGATGTTCCATGACATAGTTTGTTAGTGCTTATCTTGTTCTCAATGCTTTGATTGACTAAGTTGCTGTTCCTTATGCAAAATGCGGGAAAAGCAGTCTCTATATCTCAAATATGATGTTTCTAAGTGCAAGTAATGTAAAGGAAGATCATAGCAGCAAAATATGAGAATATGAACACGCATTAAATGAGTAGACAACAACTATCTCAGTTAGCTATTGCCTTTTTGAGGCTCTCATTGACATCTCTTGTACATAAAACATGACCAGACACCTTACAGGACCTGGAACTGCTCTCAACACTTCCCAGTCACAATACAACTCCTCTAAAACTCATAGGTTGAAGCAACACAAGTACAATCCATAATTCAACCAAAATGCAACAAGGAGAACATTACAGTGGGCTTCTTTTGGAGGTATTATAGAATAAGAGTTGCATGAAAGCTTTGGAGAGAATCTCAATATCCTCTAGAACCTGAAAGACTTGAATCCAAATGCTTCATCTCCCTTTGATCATATGGACTCCTTCCTGTTTTTGTCCTATTGGAGACCGTTTTGACTGTAGACAAAACTTTTCTTTGTAACCTGCCTGCATCCTGACAGATTCAGCTCCAATTGATATAGTTGACTCTTTCAGCTGGGGCCAAATATGCCCATAATATCTGTTTTTCATCATCACATCAGCGCTCTTAATTGTCTGTATCAGTCAGCCGAGTTTTGTTTTTCGTTTGCTTTGACAATTTGTCGTTTCAATTCTTTTTCATTTTTTTTTTTCTTACAAAATAAGTCCTAAGAGTTTCTAGTATATGGGAGTGTCTTCATGAGAACCATTTAGTGACTATGTTAGCTGATATCACTAAGTAACGGTGTTTGTTTGAATTCCCAAGATGGGGCGATGTGGGGATGAGGTTTTAGGGATGGTCCATGGATATTAAATTAACTTAAACAAAGTAAAAGCAGGTGAAATTTTTAAAATAATTATACTGTGCCGCATTGCTAATTAACTAATTCTATTTGGATCAAAAAACCCCTAATTAAACTTAGTAAATGCATCTAGGAAATAATCTATGCAAATAGTTAATTAAGGACTAGACTAGACTCAACTAAGATTGACTCAAGTCTATTTCAAGACTAAGGCCTAATTGTAGTTGTGGATATTCGTGTTATTATGCACATTTATTTTGTTTATTTGCATTATAAAAATTCTAACTTAGGAAAACCAATTAAATGTAAGTTCTAATGTGTATGAGTCCTAGAAGAGACCTATACATCAACACAAACTAAGCCCCATTTTGTGGTTTCGTTTGTAACAATGACAACCTGTAGTTATTAAATCTCTAGTTTAGTTTTTCATTTCTTGTAGATATATTCCATTTGTGCATCTTTCCCTTCCAAGAGCCCATCATTATTGTAATACTAATTATAAATGTTAGTGAGCACTGTGTAAGGCTCTAACAAAGAATTGGCAGGGAGAAGTCCCATTGATTTTAATCTCCCATTCTTGAGTGTAAGCTGTTGGTGATCCTTAGTGTATTTTGAATTTTTGCCTGTGTTTTATCCATAGGCTATTGTGTGTTGGTAAAGGGAAAATAAGTTAAATAATCAAATTAAGTTGTCAAAAAGG
Organism: Sequoia sempervirens; assembly: GCA_007258455.2. Lineage (NCBI taxonomy): Eukaryota > Viridiplantae > Streptophyta > Pinopsida > Cupressales > Cupressaceae > Sequoia > Sequoia sempervirens. The sequence goes on from VDFB02110859.1 coordinate 268,558, forward strand.
GTACCTTTGATTAATATTTTAATTCACAACTTACATTTAATTATTTAAAAATGTGTTATAAGTGCAGATAAAGTGTTGCTAGGCTCAAGGTGCTAAAACATGGTCATAAAGACACTTTATATTATTTTATTAAGTAAATGTTTTTTTGAAAAATGGAATGAAAAACAAAACCCATTTTTTCAAAAAAGCAATGAAAAAGCAAAAAGCATTCTTTGAGAAATAGCTCTAAAAAGTTTATAAAAGGAGCTTGGGTCTCAGAAGAAGGGTTACTGTTGAATTTTCAACGTTTGCTCTGACAATGAACCTTGTTCTTCTGTTTACGTAAGGACAAAAACCCTTTGTTAAATCCAGTTTTGTGGATGAAAACCCTCCTAGCTAGCTGTATGGTTTCACTTTGAAATAACCATTGTGCTGAATATTGAGTTTATTTTTCAGTTTGCTACTGAGAATGGACATTTTTGATGTGTTTTGATTTCTCAACATATTGCTTAATTGTTTCCAGTGATTGAGTTGCAGTTTAGTGTGATTTGAATACCTTTTGATGATTTTGGTGTTCGTATTGAGGCTGTACAAGTTTCCAGAGGAGTCCATACCATTCTTAAATACATATTGGAGTGGATTTTTTTGGGCTGTACTGCTGATTGGAGGTAGGCATGTGGTTGCTGGGCAGAACTGTTGCCTTTTTTGCTCAATATTCTCCTTGTTGCCTTTTAAGCTGGCTATGACTGAGAAAGGTGAGATTTGACTGAAAATTGGAGTTTGGGTAGCTATGCAGCTGTATCATCCTCTGTATCTGCTGTGTAATTTTCCCTTACCAGATTGGCTCTAAAGTTGCTGGCTGTTAGAGATTTGAAACTCTACTCTCAACTCTGAAGTAATACCTTCATCACCATGTGTAAAACATTTCCACAATCCTATATGTTAGCCTGAATATCTAGCATCTAAAATCAGACATAATAATAACTGCAGATTAGAAAAGAACACAAGAAGAGTTTTCAGCCTATCAGGAGAGGGGAACCCTTAAGGGGCCTACGGTCTACCACCTTCAAATGCCCAACCCTTATCTCAGGCCTGTGGAGCAGAAAGCCTAGGTGGGACCCTCACCCCTCCATGACCCAACCCTTGCAATGGGCCTGTGGGCAGACTGCCCAACCCTTGCTTTGGGCCTGTGGGGCAGAACCTGGGTGAGGTTTTTAGACGAACCACTTAAGGCATGGCTCACTTCTCTTGGCAGGGTTACAATCAGAATTGCAGACAGTCCCATACAATGCAACCATCATTGATCTACTTGCATTTCCACTAATTGTATTATAAACAAGGAGTCTAGCATGAGAATGAGTCTCAATATAAAGTACATCAAAGTGCAGGAGTAAAAACAACAGTATTCATGTTCATGGATTAGTCATCATATTCTACAGATTATGCAGCCCAATACATTGTTCAGTTTAATACATATGCATTATTTCATTAATTCCCAGTATGCAGAACTGAATTAAATAACATCAGATACTTCTGTCCTATGGTGCCACTATAATACACTTTCAGAGCCACTTGTTAGTTCAATATGAATATAATTCACAGCATTCAAGAATCAGACAAATGAGGATGCAGTCCTCTGTTCTACAGAATGGATATTCTGTCTAAGGTTGGCCACAGATTGCTTAGTTGGTCTAAATGCAGGGCCGATATCTACAATGGATCTATGTTTCAGATTCAATGGTCCTGAAGGTAAATTCCAAGTATATCATATCATTCTGAATAACATACATATATTAGCTAGATGCTTGGGCGTCCTGGGTATTCGCAACAAAGAGTATGTCAGATTCTAGAACTGTAAATATTAAAACTAAGTGAGAAACCTCATCTTGAGTTGCTGTGTCCCTTTGTGCGTTTTTGTTTCTTACTCGCCCTTGTTCCTTCCCTCCTCTCCCAGTGCCCTACACAGTCGTGGCAGTTTCTATTAAGAGTTACCTAGTTCACTGGGGGGTGTCCTAATTTGCAAACACAAATCTCTTACCCCTCTTGGATGAATATTGATATCCATTATATAATATTTGAGTAGGCTTGATGAGAGAGGTTGCGTCTCTTCACTCCCGACTATCTCATTTGACTAATCCTAAACTACTATGATTGATTTGTCTTTAACAGCTTACTAATTGTTTATCGGGTTGATTGCTTTTCTCCTCAAAGGTGGCGATAGCAATATCCAACTTCTTTAGCCATCATCCTCCGTCATGATGTGGAGGTTGCTCGGTATTGGGGATTGTATTGAATTCCCATGGTGGCAGTACCAGGCTTGTTGATTGAGCGATGCTTGGGCTCAGGCTCACTTGCTCCCATAAGACTTGACGACCTTTATCCTGTGCATCATGACAAATGGAAACATCTGAAGCATACAATATATGGGGCTGTTTGTGATGTTCGGTATAAAATATTATGCGCCTCTGTTAAATTTGTTTTAAATACTTATTATAATATTATATATGTTTTCTGTTCTTATGATTTATTTCCTAACTGCGTTACTTGATCGCTTGTTCTTTCCATATGCGAAGAGGTATTTGTTATTTGATGTTTCTTTTTCACCCACCTATTCTTGTTTCCCATATTAGTTTCTTTATTTATTTTTTATTACTAAAATATTAGTTGTTCCATATATTTCATTATATTGTAATAATAAAATGGACGTTATTTATTTTTATACTAGCATTTAAATTGTCAATATTATGATCATGATGATTAAAAAATAACCTATGCTCCACAGGGTTTCGGGGACAGGGAGTGCCGGGTATGGCGGGATGAGTTTTCGGTATAGGGGTACTTTTGGGTCATTTTTTAGGGGATGGCAGGGGACAGCTGATAAAAAAAATAGGGAAATTTTTAAAGATATAGAGAAATTTCAAATGTTCATAGCATAACATTGATAAAGCATTCATTCTAGACATTGTATAAGCTTAATGCATATCAGTTGACTTGAATTGAGATTTCACATGAGAATAGACAAACAAATTAACAAAATTCAAATGCTTTTCATTACTAATGTGCATACATATCATATAAAAGTCTGATAATTATAACCAAAATGCCCAAAGGCTTCAAGTCTCAACTATGAAATGACATGATAAACATAAAACTAAGAAAATATATCGCTGTCCAATGTCCCAGGTCCCTAATTAGCAGAAGGTAGGTCTAAATCAGCATTGCCCTCACCATCGGAGCTGGAGTCTAAGTCAATGTTAGTGTCCATGTCAATAGAAGGATCTGCCTCAACCAATGGAACCCCAACCAATCCCTCATGTGCATCCTCCTCCTCAATCTTCATAGCATCTTCGGGATTAACATCCCAACGTAAGGTTGGAGTTTGACAATACTCACTAGATTTGGCGATTCTATAGCCACAAAACACTGTGTACTGCCACCAACTTCTCCAATCTTCTAAAGGTAAGGCAATTCCTCTTGACTGATTGGATGAAGCTATATGTGGACCAATTCCTCTCTACAGTAGAGGAATTGGCAACCCGTGAAAGAAGGCGAATGGCAAGTAATCTCAACTTTGGTGCATCCTTCCCATGCCATGTCCACCATCCAATAGGGTTGGTTTGAGCCAATGTATCAGCATATCTAATCACTTGCACGATAGGCTGGATGAAGGAGCATACATATCTGCAAGTGCAAACAAGTTACAAAAAATTAAAATCAGCTAGCCTATAAATATTAAATAATAAAATGAAAATCAGCAATAATAAAATTAAGAAATAATTCAAATAAATAATAAAATCAGCAATGCCAATTTTCTTACTTCATTGTGGACCACCAGTCATCATCAAGGATTTTTTGTTTCACCCTTTTTCCCTCCGCTATGCTTGACTCATGCCATCTACCCCACTCTACATTGACCACCATTAATTGTAGAGCCTCTTGGACCTCAAGCATTGTTACATCCCCTCTGACTCTAACATGTTAATGACAAAGGAATTATGGTCGTTATGTTAGTTGCAATAACTGTTTTTCATGTGAATGTGAAAATTGTGGATTAAACAATTGTTTTATTTGTTGCATTTGTAAATGTGAACGTTTTACTTTAATGTGCAAAATGTAAAAAGACGATGATGATATTATATTTAAAACTTGAATATACACATTGCGAATGGTCTAACCCTAGTTTTTCTTGCGAAGGGAACTATCATCAGGGAGAGGACGTATTTTGGCAAGGATCAATTTGTCATCAAACTTTGAGTCAGTGTTAGATAGTTGAATCGAAGTCATTGCCTTGGCCATTGGACATTTAATTAGAACATTAGAAAAGGAATTTAATTAGAAATTTCCTTGCACCGATCTTCTCTTAAATTCATATTATAAAGTAAAAATGAAATTGAATAAAGAATTCAACCAATATAATATTTTCTTAGCTGTGAGTTGGCAAGGAGGCAAGAACAGTTACGTAGGATTAAAACACTTGCCACCTTGGCCTCAATCTGGAACGTAACACCAAGAGGAATTCAAGTGGACATTTTACCGCATAATATAGGTTTTCTTTGAATCATTCGCTCGGACCTCTGGGGGAATGATTTTCCTCATTGATGGTATGGGGTGTCGCATTTTAGAATCTACGAATTCTCTAACATTTCACCTCGTATTGTTTACGCCTTTCATCCGTAGTTTGTATTCTTGTCTTTTCTTTGGCATTCGCAATATGGAAATTTTCTTAGGTCGGATTTTCCTGATAGTTCTGGCAACTAGTGGGTCATGCCTCTTTTCTTGTAGGAAACGTCCATAATGTCGTCGAATAGTCACTCGCTCTAGGTATTTGGCTGGGCTGTTGTGATCCATTATATCATCTGCTCAACATCTCCATCTCCTTGGGGGTTTTACCTCATTCACGTGTTTGGCTTTGGCTTTCACTTCAGCTATCTCCTGAGTCACATTTCTTCATCTTTGGATGGGGAGTCTCATTCCATCTGGTTAAGCCTTTCACTTATTCCACGCATTTTTGGGCGGCTCTTCCTTCATTTCTCTCTTAGTGCTTTTCTTTGCAAGGACGAAGTTTGAAGGCGACAACCTGGGTTCCTCATAGTCGGATAAAAGTGGAAGACGTGGAAAGAAGTCGAGTCACCTGCACGATTCGATGGAAGATTTCCAGTGCAGGCCCCTTTCCAGTTTTACATCACTTATGCAGGCACGCGTGGAAGTATTTTGTGATTACTCAACTTTGATAACATGAAATCGAGAATAATATTTTCTTGTAAAAGAAATATGAATATCGATATCTTGACTCATAATCATTTTAGTTGAGCTACTCCTGATTTAGTATTGACTTTGTTTTATTATAAAAAGTCAAGTCAGGGCTCTATCTCTTTCTTCCTTATAAATATTCTTAGTCATTCTGAGTGGAGTAACTTCCTTTATCTATTCTTAAACTTATGCAATTTCATAGATTTCGAATATGAGCAAAACATGTCTTACAATTTGACTAAGGATGAGTTAAATCAAAACTGAGAACAACTTGAACAGAGTATAGTTAAGTGTTCCTCCTTGATGAAGATAGTTTATGCCCATGTATTTTTGAAGGGAAATTTTTGGTCTGAACCTTCTAGTCTCCTTCTCATCTCTGTTAATCTGAATCAACCTTTCTTGATTGGAATCCTGGATGCAAGATGAATCCCTGTTAATAAATTAAAATAAATTTAAGAAATAAGAATATCCGAAGCCGAATCTATCTCTTTTATGTAAAAACCTTACGGTTATGATATAACTTCTTAATCATATAGAAACTCAAAATCCTTAATGCTGTCTGAATCATGTCAGAATATTAGGGCCATATGTTGGCTTAACCCTGATCTGTGGGTAACCTTAAGCAGAGATAGTTTAAATGCTCCTTCCTTAGCTCCAAAACAGAATTTAATGCTTAAGATTTAAGTGAAAAGGAAAATTTGTTTGGTTCTCATAATTCCAGTTTTATCACTATAGCTTAGTTAAAGATACTTCACTTGATTGGAAAACTTAAGTGGCATGATTGAGCATCACACCCTGATATTGATCTCATCTCAGAGTAAGACTTGATTTGTCAGTCACTTGAAGAGAAGTAAATTGGGTATAATAAGTGGGGAAGAATCTCACGATTTGTTTCTTGCTTATTTTTCAAAATATGCTTGATGGAAGAACTTTCTTGTTTAGTCTTGTGTGTTGTTGCCCTGTCTTGGAGTCCCTCTTTAGTCATCAAACTGATTTGAATTGGAGACCGTGAAATGTATTTATTTCTTTGGGTCTTAACAGCTAATGATCTAGCCATGACCACCTTCCTCTCGGTATTGAAATTTTGAAATTAACCTGTGTCACTCTTTTTCATTTTGAGACCATTAACCTGATGAAACCTTCTTAAAGGCCAAGTCTCTCCTCTTTTCTTAAGAGTTAAGTTAATCGATTGTCTTAAAGGATATGATTGACAATGTGCCAAGATTCTCTTATTATGCCTAATATAAACCCTATGGTTAAATTAAACCTCAAACTAAGAAAAGAAAGATAACCAAACCTGATGTTACAAGATTATGAACTAGAATAGAGTATTATCATGTTGAGCAAAGGTGAGAGTGCTGACGGCACAGGAGTGTTAGAGATATCGACACGGGAGTGTTAGAGATATCGGCACAAGAGTGCTAGAGATATCGTTACAGAAGTGCTAGAAATATTGAAATCCTTGGCCAAGGTATGAAGCCAGTTAGGCAATTGTTAGCTATCATGAACTAGATATACTTCTGGTCAAAATGATCCTTCTGGTTAGGAGGTACTACAGAGGAGGGATCGACCAGCGGTATAGGTTCATGACACTAGGCTCAGAGACATGATGATAATTGATCCTTGTTGAATTACCCTCGTGAAGGGCGGGTTCTTCAGTTGAAGAAACTCGGGAGACCAGTAGGTCTTGGTTGGGCAGTAAAGCCCTTGATGATAATTCCCTTTCCCTCCTTGATAAAGACTCCCAAGTATAACATCATGAAGATGATGTCAAATGTAATCCTCTCTTACTCATAAATCCAGGTACATACAATGCTCATTAAGGTTTATTTTCATTTATGCAATGAATGTTATTCTTTATGTTAAACGTTAGTTGAAAGAATCTGCAGTTAAACAGTTATTTGAATCATTCTGCTAAAATGAAAGGTCTGAATTTGGTATAAGAATATAAAGAAGATATTTCCTTCCCTCTATTCATCTATTGGTTTAATGGGAATCCTTGATGGTTTAGTTAGTTAGTTATAGTCGGATGAAAGCTGGCAGTTGTTTTCATTTCTTAAACCCTGGAAAGACAGTCGTTACATTTGTTTATTAGTTGTAGTATTTGTTTAGTATTTTCTGGAAGCAAGGAAAAGTAATTATTAACTTTCTGTAATGTTCTGTATATGTTTACATTTAATAATTTTCCTTTCAGTTGGAATTGGTAGATTAAAAGTTAGGTGATGAGTTGTATAATGTTACGACATCAAATTTGATTTTCTTTATTGTCTAACTGCAAAGGAAAAACCCTAGTGTGACAGTTATTTAGTTATTGATCTACTGTGAATAGTTGGTGGAAAACAGTTAGATGTTACATGTCCACTGAAATTGAAAATTCAAAAGTTAGTTACATGTTTGAATTAGTTGGAAAATAAAATAAAATTGGAAACCCTAGTTTCAAAAACAAGTTAGTTGCAGTTCAACTATAAGTTAGTTGACAGTTGAATTTTTAAACTATAGACCAAATAGGTTGCTACAAGCATCCTCTCCAATAAAATGAAGTAGTTGGCATATCTAGTCTCCATAGGCTTGAGGAATTCCTTCCTCGAAAATGTTCTAAACAAAGCAAGTGAAGTTTGATGGTTGCAAATGAACATTTGCACCTCTCTAGCCTCTGCAACCACTGCCTTCACCCAATCTATCTTCCCAATGTCCTTCAAGGTATTGTTCAATGCATGCAGACAACAGGGGGTCCAAAAAATGTGCTTATAAGCACTCTCCACCATCAATCAAGCTAATTTACACACACGGGGTTGAATCGGTCACTACCTGGCAATGGCGTATCATCAAGTTGATATAAGATTAGTATAGATATCAATTTAATAATTTATAGATGATGTCTCACATTCCAAATCAAAAATAAGAAAGAAAGAAAATGTGATCAGTACCTGCACAACATTAGAGGCTACAACCTTCTCTACAACATCTCTCAAAATCTGAAATTGGAAGGTTGTATCCTTCCTTTTGCCTGAACAATCTACAACTCTAAGAAAATAAGAGCTTGCTGTACTAGTGACAACAAGATTGATGAGTGGCCGATGTTTGATATCAGTCCACCCATCCATGATTATGGAGCAGCCATTTGTCAACTATGTTTGTCTCATATCCTCCATCAAAATACTCACCTTGGAGTACTCTTTATCAAGAAGGGTAGTGTGTAGGTTAGTTTCTCCAGGTGGAACATATGAGGGACTAGTAGCTATAATATCTTTGCACATTTGTTTAAAATATGGTGAACGTGAGACATGAAATGGTATGGCATTAGCATAAAAAAACTTGGCAATAGAGGAATCAGCCCCATCTTTTACTGTAATATTAAACATATCAGCAACATTCATACTCCTTTTCTTTCCTCTAGTAGAATTCTCCCCCACATGAGATTGAGAAGTTGAAGCAACATCCACTGATGGTGTAGGCATTCCCATATTAGGCAGCAAACTCTCAACTGAAACTCTTTTACTTAATGCCTCCCCCTCCATATGCAATCTAGTTGCCTCAATGTTTTGTTGTTGGGTTATTTTTCTACACCCTTTCACCCCTTGACCACCAATCCACAAAAGATGGCAATAAACTCTCGTATAGCTGCCCCTATATTGTTTGTGGCACAAATGACACTCCCATACTCTACTACCCGCTGAATTTTTTTTCTTGTGTTTATCAACTCTTGTTGCAAATTGTAGTAGAGGTTTTTGGGGTTAAATGCGCCTTTTGCCCATTTTTTGGGGATTTCAGATGGACATTCAAATGGGTTTGAACTTGCTGACCCTACTCCACTCCCACTCTTTGAACACCCCCCAATGTTTGCAGTTGCACTACCTCTAGGTCTATTTCTTGTTCTTTGAGTTTGATTTCCATCTTGCATTTGAATTTCAATATCCTCACTTTCACTATCACTGTTGCTACTCATTGTTGTTTTTTAAATTTTTATGAAATTTCTGTTATCAAAAAGCTGCAAGTTCAAAAAAAAAAAAAAACGACAATGCCCTTCTTATGTGTTGAAAAACTTAAATTTTTTTTGCAAAAATTAAAAACAAATAGCAAATACAAAAGAAAGATGAAAAACATACCTCTATTATGCTGGAAATGATGCCCTAACCTCCTCTTCAAATTGCTGTTCTTTCCTTCACTCAGCTGTTGCTCTTCTTTTGCTCTCCTTCACTTCACAATGCAAATGTAAAAATGAGTTTCTTTTTCTCATTTTAGGGCATATATAACACTTAGATTAGGTTAAGTGGCATGGGGTGCCCCTTGTGGGCCCGCCCATGCCTTTTTTTCCATTTAAAAAACTTTAATTTTTTTTTTAAAAATGCATTTTTTTGGCTGGGTAGTAGGGTATGGCTAGCCTTACCTTGTATGGATGAGGGACGGCTCGGCTGTATCGGGCACTGCGAGCCGTACCCTATGTCCCTTGCAAGTTAGTAAAAAGTCCTCTAGAAGTTCCGGGTACTTGGGGGCAAAAAGGGATGGCTAGGGGACGTTTCCTGGCCGTTTCCACGTCCTCGTTTCATGCTTGGTACGGGAAACGGCAAAAAAACACAGGGGACGTGCCCTTGTGGAGCACAAAAAATAACGCTACATCATTAATTTGTATTGTCTATATATATATATTATCTATTTATTATAATGATTATAATATCTATGATAATTGCAATATTATATTTAATATTTATATCTTATACTTGACTATTATAATTATAATATTATCGGTGATAATTATAATTATAATTTCTTTATATTTATTTTTTTGATATTGATTTCGTGTTCCCATACTTTGAATTTTGGTGCTACGGTTTTTGGGGACATGACATGCTGTTTATTGAGCTTTCCAGGTCTGATATAATTTCAGTTCAGACTTAAAGGGTATCAGCAGATTTGATATTTTAAGCCCGTACTTGTCTAATTCATCAACATTCAGAGATCAGTTTCACTGGTGTAGTTGTCCTCTCAATGCGAGCAAATCATTACTTATTCTCTGGTTTTGATGAACTAATGTTGTGTTGCAGTAATGCATTTGATTATTAGCATAATGTTCTTAGCATGTTGGGTGGTTTGTTCCTATCAATATAGACATTTGTAGTTCATATCTCATGATTAGTAGTGCATTTCATGATATTGTTTAACCAGATGGAATACCGACAGTTGCATTTGCCATTTTATCATTGAAGGTCTTCGTCAGTTCACCTCTAGGCCCCTTTGCATTTCAAACCCATTTTGGCATTGATTGGGTCTGTTTGCAATCAGCGATTTTGGCTTGATCAGATTTTGTTGTAATTTGCCAGGGGCATTGCATTCTCTATGCATGCCTGTCCACCGAAGAGGTGCTGATTTGGGTTGGCTTTCTCGCTTGCATGCTCTTGTTGGCTTGCTGCCTTTCATTTCAGCAGTGCATTCATCTAGATAGAGTGTGTCTTGTCCAAACACCGTATACTCTCACCTTGCCCACACTGGCAACTTGGTGATTATAAAGTGTCAAGACATGCATTTTTATTTGCATTTTTATTTCCTATATCGAAAAAATAAAAATTAAGAAAAATTGGTGTGGAGCCGTTACATTGACGCTCCTGAAGAGCAATGCTAATTGTCACAACACATTGGTTTGGGGAACACCCTTGGATGCTGCAGAGGACATAACTAAACATGTCATTCTGGACTGGGGAAGTCTCAATGATGCTTAAAAAGAGCATAACTAAACTACTAGTTGATGTCTCTTTTATGCTGAAAACATCAAAATATAAAGGTCAGGATGACCATCAAAAGTGTTGTTACAATGATTCCCATGATCTTTATCCTATTAGCTGAGTAGAGGGGTTGATCACAGTAAGCCCAAGAGTGTAGAATCACTCACAGAATCTGTGCCAATGAAGACATGAGAAAATGAGGCACTAGAGGCTATTACAACACAGAAAACAGTGCAGCAGAACTGAAATCGTATAGCACCAATAAATATTTTTAAAAATAATAAGTGATTTCAAAAGAAGGGTTCTGAGGAGGCTTTTGTTTGGCCAAGATGTGCTGGAAACAAGTTCATTTGAATGGGAATGACCCAAGTCCAATCTGAAACCATATGAAATATGAGTGTCAAGTGGTGGAATATGCTGAAGCCATATACACCAATAGGAATTTCTTGAATAATTGTGCGCATTAAATAAAGGTAACTTAGAAAACTAACATAAGTAAATTGTTTGAGACACTTCGAGGCATTTCTTGAAGAAAGTTCAATTGATGCTAAATGATTAAATCTGATTATGAGCAATCATTACCTTGTAAAACTCCCACAAATAGGAAATACTAGATGGAGGTGGATACCTGTAGAGGATTTCAAATGGAGTCATTTTTGTTTATTTATGAAAGGTAATATTATACTGTCATTCTGGCAATGAAAGCCACTTGTGCCATTGTGACTTCTTTGTGGAAGTGAAAGCTCAAAGAAATCCTTTTAAAATTTGTTTATAATTGTTCTGGGCATTACATTGTTGGTGATTTTAAAAGCATGGGCCAATACGGTACCCAATGGGGTGAATAAATGTGATTTAATGTCGCTGGTGAATATAGGATTCTTGTTACTCACACTGATCCCTGGAGTTTTTGAAGCTTTTGTACCTAATCCCTGAATGCTTTTGCTACCATGTTTGCATTGAATGGACAAGGCATGCCACAAAAATGAGTATATTGCATGAGCAGATCCACTATCACCATTGTGACCTTCATACCATCTGATCTAGGTAACCTTGTCATGAAGTCAACGGGAATTTCTTTCCTTCACTGCTTAGGAATTGAAAGTGATTGTAATAGCTCTAGAGCCTTGATTATCTTCCTTCATTAAGTTAGAGAACTTTCTGAAACAGATTTATGCGGATTATTCTTTAGTCCTTCCTAAAAGAAATGCTTCTTAGTGTGATGATATGTTTTGAGGAGCCTTGAATGGTCTTCGACAGGTAATGCATGCATTTGATTGAGAATCTGATTCTCAGTTGAGACTTGGATGTCAGAAGAACCTATGCCATAATGAATCTCCCTTTTATGAGAACTTATCTGATGCATTTGGATTCTGCTGCAATTGTTGAATAATTTGATGAATTGAAGGATCTTGTTGACACTTATTCCTTGCTTCTTTGGTCCAATCTTGATTTAGTATAGAAATTGAATAGAATATAATCTCATTAGCATCTTTCCAAGACAGTGAATCGACTGCCACACTTTTTTCCCTTCTTGTATATGATCTTGAAGTTACAGCCAAATAACTTCAACCCTCACATTTGATGTTCTTTATAAGACAATTTCTGCACCAAAATGTATTTGATAGTTTCACGATTTATCTCGACTTTGAAATGTTGGACCATAAGGTAATAAAGGCATTGTTGGGTTGCATGAATAAAGGGCAACATCCCTTTTATAGCAGTTGGTAGATGCAATTTTTTAATCTTAAGCTGCTTGCTTACAAATGTCAAAAGACAAATCTATTGCGTCAATATCAGTCCAATATCTTGCCCTAAATTGTCACATTTCTTCAACAAATGGTTTGTTGAAGTGCAGTGTGGCTAGAACTAGAGTTGATGTGAGGGAAGTTGCCGGAATGCTCAATTAGCTTCTTCAAACATGTAAATGAGTTATTTTTGAACAGGTCTGTTAGTGGGACTGCAATGCTTATACTTATTTTTTAATAAACTTTGGGTAATTATACCATGTTAATCTCAAAATCTCCTTATTTTCCTGATAATTTTTGTGGACAGGCCATTCTCTTACTGCTTCAATCTTGTCTATATTTACTTTAGCTCCTTCGTTTGAGACAACTAGATCAAATACTTTACTTCATTCAAAAGGCATATGTGGATTTCTTGGTGTAGAGGTTATTTTCAAAATATGCAGACCCTCTTTCACATGTTCCACATGAGCCGTGTAACTTTACTGTAGATTAGAAACTTATTGAAGAAGACCAAAATATTTTCTTTTGAGGAATGGACAGAAAGATAAATTCATTAATCTTTTTGTAGATGGGGAATTAGTGAGACAGAATAACATCACTAGGAATTTATAATTGCCTTCATGGGTTCTGAATGTAGTTGAAGCAGCACTATCATCACTTACTCTAGTTTGATGATATTCATAATGTAGCTCTGGTGTGTTAAGGAGAACAGCATTTCACATTAAATAAATCACCAATGGGAGCTAGAGAAAACTTAGCTCGGGGTAATATAGACACACCTTTTATGACTAGTCCTACTTTTTGACCACAATCATGAACCAAAAGTAGGTGCTTTGCTGGGATGAATGATGCTTCAATCCATATCTCTAACTATTCTTGCAATATAACTTTCTAAGTTTCTAAGTTTTTTGCTCATAAGGGTAGCTATAGGGTCTGATGGTAGGTAGATGGCTACTTGGAATCGACTCAGTAGGGTAATTGTGATCCTGAATTGGCAGTAACTGTTTCGACTCCTGGAATTGTTGGTGTTTAGATGATTTTCTGCATATTCACCTAATGGTGCTTTCTGCTGGGGCAACCATTTAGCACAATCAGGTTACTATTGCATAACCTCCTTTCTTTAGCGAACTTTCCATTTTGCGTGATCTAATGATTTGGCTGGGTGAAACCTTGATGTTTGTGAACTTATGCTTTTTTCAATCAGCTGTAAACTTTATATCTTCTTTCTAAGGCACCTTGTTAATACTTAATACCAAAGGAGATAAATGTATAATAAAAAATATTAGTCCCAGAAAAGACTTCAAAGAATAGGGATAGGATGCAATATTTCTTTTTTTTTTTTTCATAAAATTTTGTCATAAATATATTTATACAGTTCTGCCTTGCGGAACATGTATAGCAGAAGGCCTCAAATCTGTATTCACATGTATTTCCTTGACAGCAACTATTGGCTCCTTGGTTCTGGCTTGTGTCAAAGATAGCAACGCTAATTATATTCAAACTTCAGGATTGTATCCTATGCACCTGCAGCAGGGCTGTTATTGATAACATTGTTTAAACCATAGAAGCATAAATCCTGAAAAAATCGCGATTTTTGTGATTTTTAAAAAATCCTCAGGCTTGCCAAATTTTTCCCCGAATTTTTTGAGATTTTTTGTGGACCGTTGATTGGCAAAAATCATGAAAAAAATGCCATAAATTGTGTTAAATTTTTTTTGTGTGTTAAAATCATGAAAAAAATGCCATAAATTGCATTAAAAACTCTAAATTTGGTGCATTTTCTGCTATAAATTAGGGTCGCAATAAGTTAAGGGTGTCCACTGTTGACTCTAAAGTTTGACCTACATACACTCGTGAACAAGTTCCTTTCTGCTTCGAACTTTAAGCTTGCAGTCTTGTCAATACACCCTAAAATAAAGTAAACCACAGTAAAATAAAGCAAGGGATTCTTCATTAATCAAAATAAGCAATTCCAACCATTTTCACTAGTCATGCCTGTGTAAGGTGACTTATAAATGGTTATAGCATTTACCACCTCCATGCCAAGAAAATTTCAGAAGCTAACTTAAGTTAGTCAAAATTTTACATATGAAACCTGCAAAAAGAATGAGCAGTCTACGCCAAATCAGTCCAAATTGTAAATAACTTTATTGTATCATTTTAAGCTCATTGTATGTTTAGATGTTAGGTGATAGGTTTGACTCTATTGCCCTCAGATAAAACATTGATCAAATTTTTCGCAGAGATTTTGAAGTCCTCATATGGCCCAAGTTTGTCCCAAGGTCCCCAAAAGAAAAAACATTTGTGGTACCTATACAAAAATCAATGATCATACTACTTTGTCTCTCTTTTTGTCAAAGATTAATCATCATTTAAATGTGAAGTCAAATCAGTTATAGTCTTCCCCCTATCAGGTTGCAGGGTTGTCATGTTTTGGTCTAGTTTTTTAGCTAACTCTTGCAAAATGTCTAAGGTTGTACTATTCCAAAATGAAAAACGATGAGGTTCGTCATGGATGATGACTGCAGCAATGAAATGAAAGTATGTAAATGTCTAATACTAAATCTATAACCAGCATAGCCTATAGGCACTGTACTTTACATAGAAGATATTAAAAATAATTTCTCAAAACTTATAAAATAGCTCTTGAAAGATTTCAATCCTGCACCCATTTTTATGCCAAGCATGCAGATTATGTTTGTAATTCAAAGACATCATTTTGCAATCTTGAAATCAGAGACAGTGCATTACCTTGAATTTAGACTCTATTCTCTGATTGCAAGCTTGCACAGCTTTAAAGAGTATCTACCTAAGATTTTAACCATTCTCTTGGACTGGTAATGCACTGTCTCTGATTTCAAGCTTGCACAGCTTTAAAGAGTATCTGCCTGAGATTTTAACCATTCTCTTAGATTGGTAATGCACTGTCTCTGATTTCAAGCTTGCACAACTTTAAAGAGTATCTGCCTAAGATTTTAACCCTTAGCCAATCCTTTATTTTATCACACTTTTTCATCCTCCACTTTATTTCATTCATGTCATCGTCTTTTCAAAGCTTTTGGTCACTTGTATCATTTATGACTCCTCCATACACTAGCCTTTTCCACTTTTTTCAGTTGTCATTTTTGCAAAGATTTTACATTACAATTGATTCCATATCTCACATATACACTACTCTATTGTATGAGGTGCTCCAAATGATCTTTAGTTCACAACCTAAGCAAGAAACAGATGCCTTTAAGCTTAACAAACATAAACTTGATAAACAACATGCAAGCTTTCTACAATTCATGGGTTAAAATCTCTATTTTATTTGCTCTCTATATCTCTATGCTATGGAAATGACCTTAAATTTCAAAAAAGAGTAGCATTTGTCTATTTTTCTACTGTTTATTTTCATTTTTTTTTTCAAATCCGAGTTTTTCCCCATTTTTTTCATGTTTTTTTTCCTGATTTTTCAAAAAATCCTGAACTTTTGGTTTGCGATTTTTTCCCCAAACAATTTTTGCTGCTATGGTTTAAACTTTAAAATAATAGAAAAAATCTTTCACATAAACAAATTGACAAACCAAAAGAAGATTTTTTCAAAAAGTTGGGATTTAACTGGGTAAGGGTAAGATTAGAACCAGAAAAAAATTGACACAAAAATAAAAAAAAAACCCAGAAACCCTAATTTTTTTGACCAAAAATCACTAGAACTTGTGGAAAATTGCAAGAAACCCTACTACTTTGATCACAATCTGCAAATTTTTCCCAAATTTATTTCAACATTATTATGGTTTTATCATGATTTCTATGGTCAAAATTATTGACCCCAACTTCATAAAAAAAGCATGTTTTTCCTGATTAAAAAATAAAAAACCATTTTCTAGGGTAATTTTTAATTTATCACGATTTCTCGTGATTTTTTGATAATTTTTATAACTATGGTTTAAATAACAATTTTGCAATGGTTGTTATGTATGTTGCAACTTATATGAATATCTGCTCTGTTACCACATGGGTTTCTGTACACAGCTTTATGGCTTGCCATGTTGTTTTTCAAAGTGGCCCAAAATTTTAGAAGTCAATATGGATTATCATTAGACTGCCTCGCTTGAAGGGTTGATGGCCCCCATCGAGTTCCCCTTTTTCTATTTACTTCAAAAAGATTTGGTCCTTGTAAAGATAACTTCAAGTGGCACTTTGATACTTCTTTTTTTATTCAAGGGGTAAACGCTTTTGACCCGGAGCTATGAACCGGTGAGGTCACAAATGGGGGAACTTATCCCCAATACAACCACTCAATAATACCACCACAACGGGGTTTGACCCTTGGTGGCAAGAACAACAACACCACCTTTAAACCATCACACCATGCCAATATTGGCAGCACTTTCATACTTCTTCCTCAATATATCCACACTGCATTTCTTCAGTCATGTTTCTTTGGATACTGACCATCTTATCCATGTCAAAAAATGGAGCAAATATATCATTAAAAAACCGGACCCCTGAATATGACTTGAAAGAAATGGGAATCAGATAGAATTGTTATATATCAATAAAATTCCTGTACAAATTTATTTATGAAGTCATGCGTTGTGCCATAGGTAGATCAGTATTCCTCTGTATTTAGCTTAATAGACATAAGGTTAGTGCATTTGTGTACCAATTGTACATTGGCGTACCAATTGCTCCAAATCGACATTCTTTCTTATGTTTAGTTGCCAAAATAATGCACTGCTTGATAGCAATTAAATCAACCAAAGTCCAGTCAATCTGGCAAATCTGCTCTGGTGGTAAATGATCTACTGGATAAGGCTAAATGACATCTACTCATGCATTCACGGATGCAGACTTTAGGGGAGTTGGGATGGATATTCTACTTACTATTGTACAGAGTTATTGATGGAGATTCACTTTGCTTATGAAATTATTACAGGCATGGTTGGTGGAACAAAATGAGGTTCCAAACAAATATTTGATTATCCATCAAGCAATGCTAATATTCCCCAATTTTTTTTTTCATTAAGGTCAATTTGATTGAGAAAGGATGATTTCCACACTTAAATACGGTAATCAAGTTTTAGTGTTTTATTGTTCTTTCTGCTTGCAATGCTTCATACATATTGCTTATAAGAAAAGCCAATTAGAATGCCTAGTAATCACATTATTTGTACAATTTCACATGCAGGTTGGTGGTTATAGTTGTGCGTGGGTCAGTTGTAGTCTTGGAATGATCTTGTTACAGTTCTGCAAAATGTTGAGCAGCCTTGGCATGACCACTTAATCTTCGATGTTTTTTTTGGTGTGATTGTAGACTTTGGTGTAGTGTGTACCTTAGTGCATCCTTTCCGTTGATCAGAATTTTGTTATTGACCCTCAGTTTAGGCACAACTCCAAAGTCTGGTTTCAACCTTCACTTTAGAGCAAGATGCTGATGTAAAACTGTGTGTTTTCATGCTGCCAGTAACATTCTTTTTGGTTCAATTCAAGAGATGCAGAAATCAAAGCTACTTGGTCCTTCGCCAATTTTACCCTTATTACTGATTTGGATGTGGAAGTTGCCCATATAATTTTCCAAGCCACAAAGCCTGACAAATTTATGTTCCTTATGTATTTTCCATCACTACAGTAAACAATAGCAATTCATTGAGAATGACAAATTCCTTTTGTATTGGTCTGTTGTTAATGTATGTGGCAATATGTGATGTCAGCTTGATGAAGTATAGTTGATTTACTCCTTGTACCAAGATGATTTTGTTTGAATGATTAGAGTCTATATTTGTCCAGTATTAATTTGTTGGATAATTTGTTGCTAATAAGTGTGTTGCGCTGTGCTTTTAGGTAGGGAAACTGCAGTCAGAAAATCAGGTATTACAAATGGTAAATATTTCTTATATTCCCCTTATTTCTAATGTTTGTGATATTTTTGTTCATTCATTATGGCTCTTTTATTTCCACATTACATTTCTCTGGTTTTAGTACTAGACATGTTAACTAAGTAGTAAATTGTATAAAAATCTGTCGTGTGATCAGCTTTTGAGGCACCAGGAAATCCTTGCAGACCTAAAGGAGGAGAATAAAGCATTCCGTAAGATACTTGTTGAAGAATTGAATGTGTCTCCTGACCGACTACATAAGAATAAAACTGTAAGCTACCAAAAATATACTGGCTCAGATTGTTTTGATTGTCGTAGACGTCAACGAAGACGGACCTAATAGTTTAGTGGCTGTTAATTCTATTCTTGTACTTTCAATATAATTATAATTGTCTTCTTTGCTCTTTTAATTAAATATCAGATGCATGGTTATATAGCTAATTAATTTATTGTTGACCTAGGTTTTGTAACTGTCACTTTTAATTATATAGGTCAGTTGTGTCTTTAACCAACGACTGTTGTTTTACAAAGAACAAGTTGAATGTCATGGTGAAGATGCTAAACTTAATTTCACAGGGTCTCACTATACTGAGCACAAGCATTGTGTAATCATTTCCTTTTTGCAATGAAAATTTTGTTCTCTATTTTCTCCTATATTATTATGTGATTGCAGCATTCCATATAGCATTCTTGGTGGTATAGCAATTCTTTAGCAAATATTTTTGGCGATGTTGCCTGCCCAAGTTTGGCTAGGTTGAAGTTGAATGGAAGCAGAAGCCAGTTTACAATAACCATTGACAATGACATGAATATGTAGGCACAAGAGGAGTGAATGGATCAACCAATTCAAGAGGCATTGCAGGCTAAGACACAATGGGAAGAGTGAGCTCAACAAAGTCTTTAAGTATTTACGATATCTTTGTACCTGAAGATGTCAGAGAATAACTTGAGAGAAACAAGGTGCCTACAATTTCTATATAGGGAAGCTTTGCTATAACAGAAGAAGTCAAAAGATTGCTGGATGATTTGCCTACAAGAAGGCACTACATCATTTTTAAGATCTGTGTCAAATGTGATAATGAATTATAACATATTTTACAACAGTAGGAGATATGTTAGAGTGAGTGGTGATCTAAAGATCAATGTTATAGACAAAGGTATTAATGCTATTGAGCCCAGACAAAGGCAGTAGAAGATGACAATGAGGTTTATGAGTGGACCAAGGAAGTTTACAGTATGCAAGATAGGTGGAACAGTGAGAGAAGGCAAAGGCTGTAAGAGGCAGCCAATTATAAAATTGCACCAAAATAAGTATACACTAGTATTAGTGGTACAAGTGAAGCAAAGTGAATGTTAAGCACAAGTAGAAGTTAGAGGTGGAATGAGTGAGGGTTCAAGGTCCCCTCCCAACTAGTCAAGATAATCCAAGATGTATCTCCCATCTACAAGCTCAGTTTGAGTAGGAGAGATAATCAAGGGTAACAACTTTTTCACTCTCATAGGCAAGACCTTAGCAAAAATCTTATACAAGACATTTAAAAGGGTAATATGCCTCCAATTGTTTATTTGGTCGGTATAACCTTAGTTTGGTAATATATTGACCGCCCTTTTATTAATGGCACTACCTAATCAACCAACATATATTGCCTTTTAAAGTAAGTATTGACCCATCCAATCCTTGTTCACTTTGTAGAATTTTATTGGAAACCCATTAAAACTAGGATTCTTTTCATTACTCATAGTCTCGTAGAACTTATTACTTCCTTTAACTCATCAATGGAATTTTTTTTATGTAGAACAACTTTGCTATCAAGTTTGCTTGGGAATAACTTGACAATAATATCTCCTGCTCTGCAAATACTATTTCTAGGAGCCTCATAAGAGCAAAGATCACTATGAAGTGATTGGAAAGCCTTCCTTATTTCTGCATCATTTTCCACTAACACCCTCCAATGTCAATTGCTAGAATTTTTTCTTTACTATGTTTTGCCTTGATGAATTTAAATAAGAATTTGGCACTTTTATCTTCCAAAAGCTAAATCATTCTTGATCAAAATTTAGCACCTCTACTTTTATAGAACTAGTTGCACCTTAACTTTTGCTTTATGATCACCATTTGCTTTTGGAGGCAATCATCAAAAGGAGCCATTTCAAGTTTGCAATCAACCCCTAAAAGATTTTATTGAAACTTTCTATGCCATTTAGCTCTCTTCTTGGCTTTATCTCTCACAAATTCCTCATAAACTTTAGAGATACAACAATTAGAGATCAAAGACCCTTAAGAGAACTTACCAAAATTAAAAGCCCAAATGTTGAACATTACTATAGGATGAGCCTTTTAAATGAGAAACATTCAATTTATATAGGGCTTAAAATGTGGAGGCTTAGGGGGAGAGGACAATGGGCAAGACTTCGTCTCAATGGTGTGATGATCATATAAGGTAGAGGGAATCATCTAAGCAACATTACTATCCAACATTTGGAGAATTCCCAAAAATGATTTATCAACAAGAAATCTATCTAGTCATGAAAACTCCCCTTTTGAAGGTTTGACCAACTATACCAATGTCTTTACCATCTTGTTTGCAACTGACTAAGGATCAACTAGATTCCTTCTTTTGAATTTAGGCCAAAAAACTATTCATTACTTTTCCCATCACATTTACAACACCTGTGCTTGTCCTCTCTATTTTCCATCATATTGAAGTCACTACCAACAACCCCAAGGGATATCCTTTAGGTTATTAGCCATCTAGTTCCACAAGTTTTCTCATTCTCTATAGCCATTTGGTGCATATGTTGAACAAATACAAAAACCCTATCATGCATGACCATCTCCATCCATGCAAATCACTATGTTACATGGGGAAACCCCATAACTCAAGGCATTTGGAGCAAATTGTGGTTGTGAAATGTCCCCAACCAAATATTTTTAGATTTGAAATAATCTCAATAAATTTTAGCATAAAATATATATTAAAACCTATACAGTAACTTCCACACATTTATATCAAATACTAAAATTTATATTGCTTATTTTACACAAATTTGTTATAAAATTGATCAATACTTGCACACATGAAATAGAAATTCACCAAATTGTTGGAGCTGATTTATGTACCAAACAAATGTTGGAATAAATAATAAAATTATAGGAATACATTTGAATATGAAATCTAGAAGTGGACTTTGTAGGTTGAAGCTCTATTCTCTACAAATCTGCAATTACAAATGCTGAAATAAATGTTGAAGTCCAAACATAACTTTGAATTGCAAATACAACCTTTGAGAGAGATTGCACTCAAGAAACCAAAGGGTTTTTGTTCTTTGATCTTTGGGAATCTAAGGGGTTTCATCCACAAATCCTATAGTTGAACATGGTTCCCAAGTCGTGAAAGAAATTGATAAATTGGAAAAAAGATAACAATTGAATTTCTTTGACTTATATAGAAGTTGGGGCACAAATTCCAATTTCGCATTATCCCAAAAAGAAGATTAATTAAAAATATTTTCAAAATTCCCTTAAAATAAGCCCCATAAAGGTTTTTCATAACCTCCTTTTTCACGTAACTATATTTAGTTAGTCAAATATGCTCTTCTTACATGCACTTACAATTGTCAAAAAACATATCATAGATGTTTCAAAATGAAAATTCTCTTCCCAAATTTTCTTTGTACTCCATTAATTTCCAACTTATTAATTCTCCTTATTTTACCAAAATTATTAATTTTAACTTCTGTTGCAAATGTTGTCATTGATACAAAGAAGGAATTTGTTGTCCAAGATTGTTAGAAATAGTCATTGATGTCAAAGATGTGGCTAGCATATTGTATATAGAAGAAATTGTATGAATGACAAAGGCCAAAGGCCACTTATCAATGAGCATTGAAGATAATTACATTGGTGCTCCAATTACAAGTTGTGACATCGTAAAACGAATGGTTTACTGCTTGAAATGGATGGCCTGAACCTATTCAAGGCAGCGTTGGACTTATTTCATTTTAATATTATTTTAAGATTGATCAAGGTTTCTATTGCCTCCACCTACCTTCCCAAAACTCCTATGAATTCCTTGTGAAGGTGTACCAATTGACCAACTCAAGCCAATTAATGCTAAAATGACCTAGATGCATCACAAGAAAAGAAAGCGAGACATTGGTAACCAAACAAAAAGGTTCAAAATAAATTAAAAAATTCAAATATCACACCAATGATTAATCAATAAGATTTACACAAAAAGACATAAAACATAACAAAAATGACAAAGCATACAAATATCAAGAAGACCACAAAGTAGGGAGGAGATCAATGGAGGATGACTTTGTGTTTCCCTTACTTAAAGTTCACGCTCATGCTCCCTCAAAATTGCATTGCTTTATCACAAAAACATCATAGGTTATTTTTGTTCAACTTTGTAGCAAAAATTTCTAGAATTGAATAGGTGAACATTTTCTAATTTCACATTTTAAGTTTGCAAATCTTTATTTTTACCTCCCAAAAATTTAATATCTCTAGTTTTTACAAATTCACAACTCACATTTCCATGTGAAACCAACAAACTTGACACCTTATTTCTCAAACAATATTTCAAAATTTCCACCTTCCAAGTTAATATATTTATGGTAAAAAACAATTGCATGGCACATACCTAAAAAATTTACACTTTATTGTGAGTATTTGGTAGCAAGTATCACCTTTTCTTTCCACGTGTTAGAATTAAAACAAGTGTACTTTTTGACTCCATACAACTAATTTTTTTCTTCTCGCTTACAATTTATTTTGCTCAATCATCTATACCTACTTGTGTGGTCATTTGCACTCTTAGTATTTGCAATTCTTCTTGCTATGATCTCATAGCTAACTTTGACTATCATTTGCAAAATTGTGTATTTTTCCTAACCATACTTGTAGCTTGATTGTTTATATAGCTAGATCCTTGAACTATCAACTTTAACTAACTATATAATAACAATATAAAGTACAATGTTTTTGATTGAGGGAAATACAAGTTTTGAAGGGGATCAAAAACCCTTTATAGAACTAAACTACAACCAAGTTGCACCAAACCAAAACCAAGAAACCTCAAGTTCACAAACCATGGAAGAACAATTGAAACATGTAGCTAAACAATGCCTCACATTTTCTTATCAATCCTCACCCCATTATGTTGGGATGAGACTTCGAAATTGATTTAGGAAGACCTCTCTCCCTTCTTTGTATGAGTGTCCAAGGCACATCTTCATCTAGATCAACTGAATGGGGGGAATGGATGTTGTCCTCCCCCGCCACCACCTCTAAGGAAACCTCATGCGAGGAGGACACAAGAATATCCATTGGAGTAGGGAGCTCCATCAACTGTGCAACATCATGAGACCTCCTGAGGTACCTTGATGTTGAAGATCGTGGTAGCTTCAGGCGAATACCTTCCAGCACAGTACGCATGAAGAAAATAATTAAAATGTAGCCTTTGACTATTTAATTATTTTATGCGTCTTAATGAAGAGTCATTCTTTTTGATTAAAGATGCATTTAATAAAGTGATACAAATTTAATAATGAGGAGGCACGAATTTGTTAAGAGGCCGACTTCTTGTTTATGAAAAGATTTATTTTGATGAGAAAGGCCGACATATTATCATTTAGAAGAGACGTCTCCCTTCATTATAGTAAATATAAGACATCTCTCTCACATTGATGATTATTCATATAGATCGATTTGAAGAAAGTTCGAATTCTCTTTGAAGTGCGAATTCCTTCAAGAGCAGATTGCAAATTCCTTCAAGAGCAGATTGCGAATTTCTCTAAGTGCAGATTCAGATTACAAGGAAGTGCAGAGTATCTTCTGTTATTGCATCTAGAGTTGATGCTGGTTATTGGCCTTGTGTTGGCCTCATTGTAAAGAGAATTACTGCCATTACTAATATATAAAAGAGAGATCTTTGTTGCTGGGTTTTTCTCCCTCAAGAGGAGGGTTTTCCCAGGGTATATGCTGTGTTACTGTGTCTGATTTTTGAATTAATTTTTTGTGCACTTATCTGATCACTAATTTAACATGGTATCAAAGCGGGTGTGAAGAAGATCGTGGTTAGATTTGTGCTTTCACAGCTTATTCTATTCTTTGTTGAAGGTTCTTATCTATCTTCACTACATTCAAAATGGTGAACGGATTGAAGATCGAAGATAGACTCGATGGAGCTTCAAACTACACCTCACGAAGATTCCGAATCATGCTTACATTGGAGGAGAATGATTTGGTTGAATTTGCGGAGTCCAAGGTTCTCGAACCTGAAGAGGAAGAAGAGAAGCTGCAATGGAGGAAGAAAGATATCAAAGCAAAGAAGTTGCTAGTTGACTCCGTTAAAGACCACATCGTCCCTATTGTTTCCAAGTTGAAGACTGCAAGGGAGATGTTCAAAACTTTGGAAGAAATGTATGAAATTAACAACACCAACCAGGCTCTTGCGCTGAAGCAACAACTTCATCATGTGAAGATGTCAAAAGGAGAGACCGTGATCGCCTACTTCATGAGGATTGCAGAATTGAGAGATCAGCTCTCCACTATTGGTCATATGGTTGAAGATAAAGATTTGACAATGCTTGCACTCAATGGCTTGCCATTATCTTGGGAGTCCTATATTCAAGGAATTAGTGCAAGGTCTAAACTTCCGAAGTTTGATCGTTTGAGGGCCGACTACATCCAAGAGGAATCAAGGTTGATGGCTAGAGGTGTTGGCCCAAGTTCTTCTAATCAAGAAATCCATGTTCTTGCAGCCCAAGCTTCGAATAAGAAAGGAAAAGGCAGAAAGAAGGGACACTTCAAGAGGAATCGTGATAAAGGAAATGATGATGCTTCCCCTCCCAAGAAGAAGCGAGATTTGTCTAAAATACAATGCTTTAGGTGTGACAAGTTTGGTCATTTTGCTAAACATTGCCCTGACAGACCTAAGCATCAAGCCTTTAGAGAATGTTTTTCCTTAGAAGGATGAATATCTGTTTTGCTTAGCCTTGTCAAGCAATGTTGCCACCGACACCAACACATGGTTGATTGACAGTGGTGCTTCTCGTCACATCACCGGGTTCAAGGAGCACTTATCAAGCTTGGTGAAGAAAGACTCTTTGGAACAAGTTATCATTGGAGATGATGCTAGCTACACCGTGAAAGGGATTGGGACCTCTACTCTCCATTTGGATTCAGGTATTACACTTCAGTTGAGCAATGTTCTTTATGTTCCGGGGATCAAGCGCAATCTCATCTCTATTTCAGCCCTAGAAGATAAAGGATATCAAATTGCCTTCTCAAAAGGCAAAGTTCTTGTATGGGTGGAGAACTCTAGCTTCAAAGATGCTCAAGTTATTGGAGTGAGACATGAAAGTCTCTATAGGGTTAGCACTCGTCCTCTACAAGCATTGGTTCATGATACTTCTTCTCTATGTGATCTTTGGCATCGAAGATTGGCGCATCTACACTTTCGTGCTTTGCCTATTATGGAGAAGATGGTGACAGGTCTACCTAAGTTCGACAAGGAGCATGAAGGCACTTGCAAGGGATGCGCTCTAGGTAAGAATGTAAAAGCCACTTTTCATAGTAGTGAAAATAGATCTAAGAGTATTTTAGATCTCATCCATTCAGATTTATGTGGTCCTATGTCTGTTCCGTCTTCAAGCGGATTTTTGTATTATGTACTGTTTATTGATGATCACTCTAGGAAAACTTGGATTTATTTCTTGAGGTCTAAAGAGTTTGAGGAAGTATTAGCTAGATTTAAGGAGTTTAAAGCCTTAGTAGAAAACCTTTCTGGTAAAAGAATTAAGGTCCTTAGATCTGACAATGGTGGTGAATACACCTCTGGTAGTTTTCTAGACTTTTGTACGGATGCAGGGATTAAGAGGGAGTTCTATGTTCCCTATAATCCTCAATAAAATGGTGTTGCAGAAAGAAAGAACAGGACAATCATGGAAGCAGCAAAGGCCATGATTCATGATCAAGATTTGCAAGACTTTCTTATGGGCAAAAGCCTCCAGGACAGCTATATATGTGCAGAACATAAGTCCTCACAAGGTCTTGGAGAATATAACTCCGGAAGAAGCCTTCACAGGGAAGAAGCCTGAAGTTAGTCACTTAAGAATTTTTGGATGTCCTGTTTATATTCATGTTCCGAAGGAGAAGAGAACTAAGTTGGAGCCTTCTGGCAAGAAAGGCATCTTTGTGGGCTACAACGAGACATCTAAAGCCTACAAAATTTACATTCTAGGACAAAAGTTGATCGAGATCAGTAGGGATGTTACTTTTGAGGAAGACATTGCATTTAGGAGATCCAAGGTCACTCACATGGAGACCAGTAACGAAGAGTCTCCTTAGGATATGGAAGTTGACCATGCTCCTTAGATTCAGAGGGAGACTGTTGAACCAAAAGAAGATGCTGATCCTGTTGAACCCTTGGAGCCTACTGATGGGCCTATTGACATTGTCATTGGAAGAAAGATACCTCTATGAGCTAGGCGCACTATGCAAGAGGCAAAAAACTTTGCAGCTCCTAGAGGCACATTCAGAGAAAGTAAAAGGCCTCATAAGTTCTTCAATTATGTTGCCTTGATGAGTCAGATTATTGATTCAGAACCTTCATGTGTTGAAGAAGCATTCAGTCATCAGGTTTGGAGAGATGCAATGGCAGAGGAGTATCAATCAATTTTGAAGAATGATGTTTGGGACATTGTTCCTAGACCTAAGAGCAAATCAATGGTATCTTTGAAATGGCTCTTCAAAATCAAGCATGCTGTAGATGGAAGCATTGAGAAGTACAAGGCAAGATTTGTAGCTCGAGGGTTTTCTCAGAAAGAGGGAGTTGATTACGAAAAAACATTTGCTCCTGTTGCCCGTTACACTTCTGTTAGAACCATCATTGCCATTGCTGCATCGAAAGGATGGAAGATTCATTAGATGGACGTGAAGACAACATTTCTTAATGGCGTAATTGAGGAAGAAGTTTACATTGAGCAACCTGATGGTTTTGAAGTTCATGAGAAGGAGTCACATGTGTGTAAGCTGAAGAAGGCCTTGTATGGTCTTAAGCAGGCTCCTCGTGCTTGGTACGAAAGGATTGATCGGTACCTATCTAGTTTGGGCTTCTTGAAGAATGATGCTGATTCAAATCTCTACTTCAAGGTAATCAATGGTGATGCATTAATATTGGTTTTATATGTTGATGATTTGATCCTTACTGGAGAAGATCACCTGATTCTCGAGTGCAAGAAGGAGTTGACTTCAGAATTTGAGATGAAGGACCTTGGGCTCATGCATTACTTCCTTGGTTTAGAAGTCTGGCAAAAACCAGATGAGATGATTCTAAGTCAAGGAAAATACACCATTGATATACTTAAGAGATTTGGCATGATGGATTGCAAATCCATGTCTACACCAATGGAGACCAACCTTCATAAGTTGAAGGAGGCTGCAGCTAATTCAGACTTGGTGGATCCTACATTGTATAGACAGTTGATTGGGTCTTTGATGTATCTGGTTAACACTAGACCTGATATTTGTTATGCAGTGAGTGCACTTAGCCTGTTTATGTGTGATCCGAGACAGATACATCTTGTTGCAGCTAAACATATCCTGAGATACTTGCATGGCATAGTTGGATATGGGTTGAGGTATACTTCAGATGCAGACTTGGAGTTACATGGTTTTACAGATTCTGATTGGGCAGGGTGTGTCACAGATCGGAAGAGCACCTCTGGTTGTTGCTTTAGTTTGGGTTCTGCTATGATTTCCTAGTGTAGCAGGAAGCAGTCATTTGTAGCATTGAGTACAGCCGAGGCCGAGTACATTGCAGCTTTAATGGCAACTCGGGAAACAATGTGGCTTCGTAAGCTCCTTTCAGGATTGTTTGGACAATCAATGGAGCCTACCATCATCCATTGTGATAATCAGAGTTGTGTGAAGCTTTTTGTCAATCCTGTGTTTCATGACAGAACGAAGCATGTTGAGATCAAGTACCACTATATCAGAGATATGGTATTGCGAAAGGCTGTATAGTTGAAGTACATCAGCACTGATGAGCAGACGACAAATATTCTCACCAAGCCTCTCTCCAGGATAAAGTTTGTATACTTTCAAGATAAGCTTGGTATGGTGGAGAATCCAGCCTTAACTGAGAAAGAGTCTCAGTATCAGTGAGCCTTTCTATCTTTTACCATGGTATGGTTGTAGCCATTATGGTAGATATCGTGTTGAGGCGATATCCAATATCACGTTGAGGTGATATCTATCTTTTACCATAGTATGGTTGTAGCCATTATGGTAGATATCGTGTTGAGGCGATATCCGATATCACATTGAGGTGATATTTATCTTTTACCATAGTATGGTTGTAGCCATTATGGTAGATATCGTGTTGAGGCGATATCCAATATCACGTTGAGGTGATATTCCTTCATTCACCATAGTATAGTTGTAGCCATTATGGTAGATATTGTGTCGAGGCGATATCCAATATCACGTTGAGGTGATATTCCTTTATTCACCATAGCATGGTTGTAGCCATTATGGTTGATATCGTATTGAGGCGATATCAGACATCACGATGAGGTGATATGTCTTGAGCAGCTGGAAGTATCCTCCCTAGCTGAGAGGGAGTGTTGAAGATCGTGGCAGCTTCAAGCGAATACCTTCCAGCACAGTACGCATGAAGAAAATAATTAAAATGTAGCCTTTGACTATTTAATTATTTTATGCGTCTTAATGAAGAGTCATTCTTTTTGATTAAAGATGCATTTAATAAAGTGATACGAATTTAATAATGAGGATGCGCAAATTTGTTAAGAGGCCGACTTCTTGTTTATGAAAAGATTTATTTTGATGAGAAAGGCTGACATATTATCCTTTAGAAGAGACGTCTCCCTTCATTATAGTATATATAAGACATCTCTCTCACATTGATGATTATTCATATAGATCGATTTGAAGAAAGTTCGAATTCTCTTTGAAGTGCGAATTCCTTCAAGAGCAGATTGCAAATTCCTTCAAGAGCAGATTGCGAATTTCTCTAGTGCAGATTCAAATTACAAGGAAGTGCAGAGTATCTTCTGTTATTGCATCTAGAGTTGATGCTGGTTATTGGCCTTGTATTGGCCTCATTGTAAAGAGAATTACTGCCATTACTAATATATAAAAGAGAGATCTTTGTTGCTGGGTTGTTCTCCCTCAAGACTAGGGTTTTCCCAGGGTATATGCTGTGTTACTGTGTCTGATTTTTGAATTAATTTTCTGTGCACTTATTTGATCACTAATTTAACACTTGACATGGTCACTAGAACAAAAGAAGTCCTATAAGTGGAAATAGTTACATTAACTTGAGGGGAAGACTCCAAAGGAGTAGTAACAAGATTCGTTGGGAGGGAAGCAAAATCCTGAACCATAAATGGTGGAGGAGCAATAGGGGCATCCATTGTCAAGTGGTCAAAAAGGCCATCATGCCACCAAGTAGAAGACTTCATATTTTTGTGATGAGGATGAAAGCACTCATAAGCTAGGTGACCGTTGGAAAATCATTGTCTAGGCTAAAACAAAAGGTTCTCATAGTCAAGTGGTTGAACTCACTTCTTGTCTTCCACCATCAAAACGACCTCTCCATGAAGAGGCTTGTAGATGTCTATGACAATTGAAATACAAGCATAAGTTGAATGGCCAATGCCTATCGAGATAGTGTCCACTTTTAAAAAATGCCCAATAGCATTGCCAATATCCTCAATGCAAGAATTCTCCCAATATTGGAGAGGAAGGTAAGGCATACTGAAATAGGCACAACCTTTAAAGATTTAGTCTACGAGTTGCAGGAGGGAAACCATAATTTTAGGGAGAGGGAGTGCTCTCCCCAAAACTACAATTGACCATTCAACATAGCCTCCATGTCTTTAACAGAGGTGAACTCCATAATAAAAAAGCCCCTAGTGCATGGGTAAATCTCAAGGTAAGAGGCCTGCAAAAATTTGAAGTCTATTGATGTAAATTAGGGAGGGAAGGCCAAAGTCCATTGATTTGCAAATAATATTGCGACAAGTGTAGAACATTTCATTCTCAATCACCTCCTTACCACAAACCACAACTAGAGGAGCAAAAGGACATCACAACAGGTAGGCCTTCCTATACACAAGAGAAGAGGGCACAATTGAGCCCACAATGACATCAAAGGAAGGACAAGAACCACAATTCATCGCCAATTGAGCCACAAATGCCCCAACACATTTTCCAATAGAGCAAACTAGGGGACTAACCCGTAAACTAGATCTACAATCCGACATAGTGCCACCACTAGAGCTATGGCCAGTGCTGCCAACAACCCCAATTCTTGCGTTGAGCGCTCCACACTTGCGACATTGGAACAAAGTAGGGTTTTAGCAGAGTGTAGGAGAGAACTTGACATTTCAATTGTCTCATGTTGCAAAGCGAATATTAGAAAGTACAATGTTAACAAAATGATACGACAAACACATCTTGTTGGTTGCAGGTTGACAATGTCATTGCTCTTATGCTTTTTGAGAACCTTGCACGACAAAGATAAAAGAGACAAACATCATTGTGTGAATCTCCACCTAGATGGACCGATTAACTACAATCGAACGAGAGGGAGAGGAAGGGGTGGAAGAGTGAAAGGAAGAGGGAGAGGGAAAGTGCAAGATGAAGTGCTTAGGAATGGTTGGGTTATTTCACATTCATATCATTCCATGGTACTGATGGGAAATAGTTGCTTGTGGGTACAATTATTACTTGTAAAGCAAGTTAAGATACCTTTAAATACAGAGACATGTGAAAAATAAATGAAAATATTGAAGGGAAAGAACTAAAAGTACAAAATAGAAATAGTAAATGGAAATGATGTTGGAATATGTACCTTAATATGCTTATATGTTTGTTGATGAAGAAAAATAAACTATCATGTCAATGTGTTTAGTTGTGTGTGCTATTGTGTTGTTTGCAAGTATATATGTGAGTTGTGTGAGAATGTGATAGCCTATAATGTTTTGCCCCCAAAGTGATATGTGAATGTGCAAGTGTGTTGCTTTTAATCATGTGTGCAAGAAAATGAAACTAGAAAATAAAGATTCTAGTATTGTGCTCACTAGGCTAAACAATTGTGTGGTGTGGGATTAGTAACTGTTAGGAATCATGTGTAGGTAGAGTGTTAATAATATACAAATGTAAAAACTTATGTGTGGGTGATATATTCAACCACATCTGAATTTGATTTGTTGTAGGAAGTGCCCTTGGGGTATTGCAATGAGAAAATTACTATGTAGATTGTGTAAGTTCCATGAGTGTTGTGTATGTTATTGCTACATAGGGCCTCTAAATTTGTGCTTGCTAATCTATAAAATTATGCTAGAGAAAGTGTAAATGCTTCAAACTAGTTATGGATAGAGAAAAGGTTTGGCAACTACTAACTTTGTAGGGTTGGGTGGGGTGTGGTAAATAAATTGAAAATAAATTATTAGTGTGGTAAGAGTTTGAAAGTCATAAGCTAAAGACAAGTTATACTATTGTCAAAGGTGTAAAAATAAGGTATGCCACATGATTGACGACACCAAAAAATTGTGTTGGATGTTGCTAGGAGAATACGAGGGGGAAATAAATGTGAGAAAAGATGGGAGGAAGTAATGTTGTGGGAGTGACAAGGCATCTGGTTCATGGGGTATATTAAACAAAAAGGAAAGTTGTAGGAAAGTATAATGACCATACTCGTGTAACACAAATGAATCCAAAGTACAAGGAGATGATGGGAGATTAGTAAGATGGGTCTCAAATACGTTGAGGGCATAATTGAGGCTAGCCTTAGGCTTCTTGGCTCTACATTAGGAACCCTTGAGGTTGGTGGTTGTGGTAAAATTCACTTTGGCTACTGCACAACTCTAAGAAAAACATATTAAGATGGACCAATTAGAAATTGTACTGTGTTGTAAACCTTTGATAGGTGGGGGAATGCTTGGACCAAGTGGCATCCATCTCTTGTTCAAGAGTAAATGCGGGTAGGGATTAACTTCAAGGTTGAGAAGAACCAATTGAATTGGTTGGGGTAAATAGTAATGATCTTTGGCATGAAGATATCTATAAGAGATGGAGTGATTGATTTACAAATTTAGGTCTCCATAAATGGTCAAGTGAACATTGACCAACACCTCAACCTCCAAGGAAAAGAACATACCATTATTGGATAAAGGAATGATTAATAGAGGACACATTGTGTAAAATTTAATGATCAGA
This sequence comes from Sequoia sempervirens, assembly GCA_007258455.2. Classification (NCBI taxonomy): domain Eukaryota; kingdom Viridiplantae; phylum Streptophyta; class Pinopsida; order Cupressales; family Cupressaceae; genus Sequoia; species Sequoia sempervirens. Next base: position 301,370 of record VDFB02110859.1, read on the forward strand.
TTATATGCACAGAAAATTAACTCAGAATCAGACACAATAACACAGTAGATATCCTGGGAAAACCCTCCACTTGAGGGAGAAAAACCCAGCAACAAAGATCTCTCTTATATATATAAATGGCAACAACAAATCTCTTTAGAATGAGGCCAATTTCAAGGCCAATCTTCAACACCTAACACAAATGTATTGACTGATAATAATCTGCACTTTAATTCTGCCCTTGAATAGATTCGCAACCTACTCTTTAGAATATTCGCACTTGACTGAAATAAATCGAACTTGAATGAATGACAAATAGAAGAAAGTGACCTTGTATATATACAAATGTGAGAAAGGTCGCACCTCTTCATGTACAAGGTCAGCCAAGATACAAAATAATATAATTACAAATAATAAATATAATTTAGGAAAAGTCGACCCCAAGAGAAATTGTATTGTTGCCAAGAGAAGTGCCCATCTTTATTAAATGACACATAAATAAATAGCCGATAGGCTACATTTATTTATGTCTTCACTCGTGGCTGGAAGGACGAACCTGAAGCTGTTATAACATTAACACTCCCTCTCAGCTAGGGAGAGAACTTCCAACTGCTGAAGACAAATCACCTCAACATGATGCCCATCACATTGGCTACAACCAGATGTGAGAAGAGGAATATCACCTCAACGTGATATTAGATATCGCCTCAACATGATATCAACCATAATGGCTACAACCATACTATGGTAAGTACAAGTGTTCATCACTTGCGTGATGTTGTCACCTCAACGTGACTTTCACCATGACTCTCTCAGAGAGTGAAACACAAGTACAACATATATCATGGAGTCTCACACATGACATCCACCATGACTCAGCTCAGAGTGTGGAAACAAGGGCTTTCACCTCAAATTTCTCCGTCTCAGAGGAAAATGCATTAACAAGGGCTTGCACCTCAATTCCTCCGTCTTAGAGGAAAATGCATTAACAAGGCTCACTGATACTAAGACTCTTACTCAGTTAAGGTTGGATTCTCCACCATACCAAGCTTATCTCGAAAGTACACAAACTTTATCTGGAGTGGGCTTGGTAGAATATCGCGTACGCTCATCGATCTTGATGTACCTCAATATGCGATACGGTACCATATCTCTAATATAGTGGTACTTGATCTCAACGTGCTTGGTTCTCATGAAACACGGATTGAAAGCTTCACACAACTCGATTATCACAATGAATGATAGTAGGCCATTGATTGTCCAAACAATCACGGGCTTACGAAAACATCACCCTTGCTCGTTGCCATACAAGCTGCAATGTACTCGGCCTGCTGTACTCAATACTACAGATGACTGCTTCTGCTGCACCAAGAAATCATAGAGACCCAAACGGAAGCAACAACCAGAGGTGCTATTCCAATCTGTGACACAACCTGCCCAATCAGAATCAGTGAAACCATGTAACTCCAAGTCTGCATCTGAAGTATACCTCAACCCATATCCAACTGTACCCACACAAGTATCTTAGGATATGTTTAGCTGCAACAAGATGTATCTATCTCGGATCACACATAAATTGGCTAAGTGCACTCACTGCATAGCAAATATCAGGTCTAGTGTTAACTAGATACATCAAGGATCCAATCAACTGTCTGTACAATGTAGGATCCACCAAATCTGAATTAGCTGCAGCCTCCTTCAATTTATGTAGATTGGTCTCCATAGGTGTAGACATGGATTTGCAATCCATCATGCCAAATCTCTTAAGTATATCAATGGTGTACTTTCCTTGACTTAAAATCATCTCATTTGGTTTTGCCAGACTTCTAATCCAAGGAAGTAATGCATGAGCACAAGGTCCTTCATCTCAAATTCCGAAGTCAACTCCTTTTTACACTCAAGAATCAGGTGATCTTCTCCAGTAAGAATCAGGATCATCAACATATAAAACCAAAATTAATGCATCACCATTGATTACCTTGAAGTAGAGATTTGAATCAGCATCATTCTTCAAGAAGCCCAAACTTGACAGGTACTGATCAATCCTTTCGTACCATGCACGAGGAGCCTGCTTAAGACCATACAAGGCCTTCTTCAGTTTGCAAACATGTGACTCCTTCCCATGAACCTCAAATCCATCAAGTTTCTCGATATAAACCTCTTTCTCAATCACTCCATTGAGAAAGGCTGTCTTCACGTCCATCAGGTGAATCTTCCAACCTCTAGATGCAGCAATAGCAATGATGGTTCTGACAGAAGTATAGCGAGGAACATGAGCAAATGTTTCTTTGTAATTGACTCCCTCTTTCTGAGAAAACCCATGAGCCGCAAATCTTGCTTTGTACTTCTCAATGCTTGCATCTGCAGCATGCTTAATCTTGAATAGCCATTTAGAAGATACCACAGACTTGCCCTCGGGTCTAGGGACAATATCCCAAACATCATTTTTAAGAATTGACTGATACTCTATCATAGCATCTCTCCAAACTTGATGACTAGATGCTTCCTCAACACAGGTAGGCTCAGATTCTATAATCTGACTCATCAAGGCAACATAACTGAAGAACTTATGTGGCCTTTTGCTTTCTCTAAATGTGCCTCTAGGATCTGCAAAACTTTTAGCCTCTTGCATAGTACGCTTAGCCCATAGAGGTCTCTTTCTCCCAACAATAATGTCAGTAGGCCCATCAGTAGGTCCAAGGGTTCAACAAGATCAATATCTTCTTTTGGTTATGAAGTCTCCCTCTGAATCTCAGGAGTATGGTCAACTTCCATATCTTGAGGAGACTCTTCATTATCAATCTCCATATGAATCCCCCTAGATCTTTTGAATGCAACATCTTCCTCGAATGTGACATCCCTCCTGATCTCTATTATCTTATGCCTTGGAATGTAAATTCTGTAGGCTTTTGATGTCTCACTGTAGCCCACAAATATTCGCTTCTTGCCAGAAGGCTCTAACTTGGTTCTCTTTTCCTTGGGAACATGAATATAGACAGGACATCCAAAGATCCTCAAATGACTAGATTCAATCTTCTTCCCTGTAAAGGCTTCTTCTAGAGTCATATTCTCCAAGATCTTATGAGGACTTCTATTCTGAACATACACAACTGTCCTGGAAGCTTCTGCCCATAGGAAGGTTTGCAAATCTTGATCATGGATCATGGCCTTCGCTGCTTCCACGATCGTTCTATTCTTTCTTTCTACAACACTGTTTTGTTGAGGATTATAGGGAACACAAAACTCCCTCTTAATCCCTGCATGAATACAAAAATTCTGAAAACTACCAGAGGTGTATTCTCCACCATTGTCAGATCTGAGGACCTTAATTCTTTTACCAGAAAGATTTTCCACTAGAGCTTTGAACTCTTTAAACCTATCCAACACTTCCACAGACTCTTTAGATTTCAAAAAATAAATCAAAGTCTTCCTAGAGTGGTCATCAATAAACAAAACATAATACATGAATCCACTCGAAGATGGAACATACATAGGACCACATAAATTAGAATGAATAAGGTCTAAAATACACTTAGATCTATTTTCTCTACTATGAAAAGGGGCTTTTATATTCTTACCCAATGCATAGCCCTTGCAAGTACCTTCATGCTCCTGGTTGAACTTAGGAAGGCCTGTCACCATCTTCTCCATGATAGGTAAGGCTCAGAAGTGTAGGTGAGCCAATCTTTGATGCCAAAGATTGCATAGATTTGAAGAGTCATGAACCAAAGCTTGTAATGAACGTGTGTAGACCTTGTAAAGGTTTTCATGTCTGACTCTAATTACTTGAGCATCCTTGAAGCTAGAGTTCTTCATCCACACTAGAACTTTGCCTTTGGAGAAGGCAACTTGATATCCTTTAGCTTCCAAAGCTGAAATAGAAATAAGATTGCGCTTGATTCCAGGAACATAAAGAACATTACCCAATTGAAGTGATATGTCGGAATCCAAATGAAGTGTAGAGGTCCCAATTCCTTTTACGGAGTAGCTAGCATCATCTCCAATGATGACTTGTTCAGAAGACTCCTTTTCTACCAAACTTGATAAGTGTTCCTTAAAGCCGGTGATGTGTTGTGAAGCAGCACTGTCGATTATCCAAGTGTTGGTGTCGGAAGGTACGCTGCTTGATAATGCCGAATAGAACAAATATTCACTTGAATCCTTTTGAGGAGAGGCATCATCAACATCCGCAACGATGACCTGTTGCTAAGTGGGCAATACTTGGCGGAGTGCCCAAAATTGTCACACCTAAAACATTGAATCTTGGACATGTCCCTCTTCTTCTAAAATGGAGGTGCATCATCATTTCCTTTGTCTCGATTCCTTTTGAAGAAACCCTTCCTTCCATCTTTTCCTTTCTTCTTTGAAGTATGGGAGGCGAGAACATGAATGTCTTCATTCTTTGAACTTTGACCAATGCCTCTTGCCAGCAACCTTGATTCCTCTTGAATGCAATCAGATCTTAGACAATCAAACTTAGGTAATTTCGATCTTGCACTGATTCCCTAAATGAAGGATTCCCAAGACAAAGGTAGACCATTGAGAGCAAGCATGGTTAAGTCTTTGTCATCAACCATATGTCCTATCGTTGAGAGCTGATCTCTCAAATCTGAAATCCTCATGAAGTAAGCGATCATAGATTCTCCCTTTGACATCTTCACATGATGTAATTGATGCTTTAGTGCATGTGCCCGATTGGTATTGTTGATTTTGTACATCTCTTCCAAGGTCCTGAGCATATCTCTTACTGTCTTCAACTTAGAGATGATCGAAACAATATGATCCTTGACGGAATCAACCAATATCTTCATTGCTTTAATTCCTTTCTTCACCCACTGCAACTTTGCTTCTTCCTCAGGTTCAGAAATGCTAGACTCCACGAACTCACCCAAGTCATTTTCACGCAAGTTGAGCGTGATCCTATATCTCCATGAAGTGAAGTTAGATGCACCTTCGAGTCTATCCTCAACCTTCAAACCATTCACCATCTTGATTGATTTAGATAAGTGAACAACAAAAGGGTATGCTGGTTTGCAATAATCTGATCACGATCCTCTCAAACCCGCTTTGATACCATGTAAAATTTAATGAACAGATTATATGCACAGAAAATTAACTCAGAATCAGACACAATAACACAACAGACCCTGGGAAAACCCTCCACTTGAGGGAGAAAAACCCAGCAACAAAGATCTCTCTTATATATATAAATGGCAACAACAAATCTCTTTAGAATGAGGCCAATTTCAAGGCCAATCTTCAACACCTAACACAGATGTACTGACTGATAATAATCTGCACTTTAATTCTGCCCTTGAATAGATTCGCAACCTGCTCTTTAGAATATTCACACTTGACTGAAATAAATCGAACTTGAATGAATGACAAATAGAAGAAAGTGACCTTGTATATATACAAATGTGAGAGAGGTCGCACCTCTTCATGTACAAGGTCGGCCAAGATACAAAACAATATAATTACAAATAATAAATATAATTTAGGAAAAGTCGGCCGCAAGAGAAATTGCATTGTTGCCAAGAGAAGTGCCCATCTTTATTAAATGACACAAATAAATAGTTGATAGGCTACATTTATTTATGTCTTCACTCATGGTTGGAAGGACGAACCTTAAGCTGTTATAACATTAACACATTGAGCATGTAGAATATGGAGAGATTCAATAGTGAAAAATGTTGACAAAGCAACTTGGAACAAGGAGAGAAAGAACTAGGTTGCCTAGGAAAAAAGAAGAATTTGATTTAGAGGACTTGATGGAAAAATGGAGAACACAATTTTAGCCAAAGAAAGATGAGAGAAGCCCATTGTTCCAACATCAACATGTGATGTTGAAGGGTAACTACACACATTAGAGATGAATGAGGAGCCAAGTGATGGGTTTCAAGGATAATTGTTGAACAAAAAATTCCTCGAGGAGAGGGTGACCTCTTAAAATGAAGAGTTGAAGCACCTAATTTGAAACCCACCTAGGAAGGAGGAACAAGGGCACTCACTTGTTGGACATGATATTAAGGAGAAACAAGAGTAAAACCTCAACCAATTTCATAAAAAATGGATGGCATCAAGAGAATTGTAACCTCATAAAGAATAAAAAAGTGATCTTGCGTAGAGCTCTAGTATTACCAAGGTAGGAGGAAAACAACAATCAAGGAAGTAGGCACTAAAAAATACTTGCAATGATTAGGGAAATGTAGAACCATAGAAGAATATAGACAAGATGAAAACATAGGAGGGCACTACTTGGAGCGAAGAAGAGACACATGGTCAACAAGAAGAGGAACCCCCCATACACAGGTTAAATAAACTATGATCAAAATACATGCAGGGTGATCCTACAATAGTGGGTTACACTTTTTGGCCAAACTTGACATTGAATTGAACTTTTTTTAACTAAATCTTCACTTTTTGACACCTATAGCTGCTAAACCATGAAAAATTTGAAGATGATGCAAACTAGTGATTTTTGACGTTTTCTTTCTAGACTCTCTCTCTCTCTCTCTATATATATATATATATACTCTCTCTCTCTCTCTCTCTATATATATATATATATATATATATATAATTTTTGGAATAAAATTGCATTTCCTTTTCCATCTCCTTCGAAAACTAGTTTTTAAAAGTAAACACCATTTTTAAATTAGACAACTTTTTTTCTACGAAGGATAACATTCTATTTTTTTTTGTATGTATAACACAATTTACACATAGGTGGATTATATAACACAACTTTTTTTGTATGTATTGAAATTCAATTTTTTTTTTTTTTGTTGGATCAAGGCCATCAATACCAAGCACACATCTTTCATATTTTTTTTGATATTCTACTATTTTTTCACATGTGCAAAAAGCTTGATTTTTGGCGAAAAACCTATGCTTAATTAAATTAAAAAAAATACATAATAAAACCAAAATATATTAAAATTATACTTGATGGATAACTCGTTTTGAGGACTATAATCCTCTAGTTGGGTTTGTGAAGTTGATTCCATTTTGATTTTCAACCCGAGCTTCAAAAGTCAAAATTTTGTAGAAAATTGCTCATGGAGGGGCAAAAGGGCAAAAAGGGGGGCTTCTAGCAAACCTCCCTTCGAGCGACTCCCCCTAGACTCCTTTGAGCAAAGGTGGGTCTTGCCCGCGCCCTGCCCCCCGTGCCCTTCTCCTCCCTTTTTTTTTGTCTATTCTCCCCTTTGTTTTATTAAGAAAATCCTGCCAAAGGGGGGTTCGCTTGAACATGCCATCAAAAAGGGGTTCGCTCAAAACCCTTTTTCTTTTTGGAGCATCCAAGCGGGTGATCCCACAATAGTGGTTTACAATTTTTGGCCAAACTGGACATTGAAATAATTTTTTTTAACTAAATCTTTACTTTCGGGCACCTATAGTGGCTAAACCGTGAGGAATTTGAAGATGATGAAAACTAGAGTTTTGTGAAATTGTCTATAGATTATAAATATATTTTTTTCAAATTTTTTGGAATCAGATTGCACTTCTTTTTCCATCTCCCTCAAAAACTAGTTTTTTCAGAAAACAACATTTTAAAAAAGTGACGCTCACCGTATAACGCATCACTTTTTTTTCATGAAGGATAAAATTCTAATTATTTCGAATTTAGATTCATAACTCTGATATCTAGGGCTTCCACTTGGTTAGATAGTTTTTTATTGAATATTTTTTCTTTAATCAAAATTTGAAGTCAAACCAATTATAATTCGGACATAGCGCGACCATTATAACGCGTAACTTTTTGTATGTATCTAAATTCAATTTTTTTTTCTTGTTGGATCAAGGACTTCAATATCTGGTGCACTCATATTTTTCAATTTTTTTTGATAATCTGTTATTTTTCCACATGTGCAGAATAGAGATTGATTTTCAGTGAAAAACCTACATTCACAAGAAATAAAAAATAAATATAATAATAAAATTAAATTTATTTAAAATTATACTATTTGGTAATCTTATAATAAGGACTACATAATTACAAAAAATAAATTTTAAATGAAATCATTTGATCCCCCAAAAGGTAAATCAAAAGTAATTTTTAATCAGCTTTGTGATAGGTGTAAATGAGACTCTGTTATAGGTATGGTTTAAAACTAGCGAGGTTCTATCTAATGGGGTTTGATTTAAGGTAGTTTGATCAAACCCTCCTCAATTGGAATGCTTTAAATGAAACTTTTTAAGGCTTAAATCATTATATTTTTTAAAAATATGCGATTTCAACAAAAATTAGATCCTCCCACAAATTGTAAACTAGCTTTGTGGGATCAGCCAAGCATTTTTTCTTCGTGAATGCAATTGTAACCCACTTATGTGGGATTAGCCTGTATACAAAAATGAAGATGTGTAAGAAAAAGAGTATGAGGGAATTTTGCAAAGTCAATGCCAAGGCATAGGTTCAATTTCACTCATTACTTGGTTGAAGTCATCAAGGTAGTTAAGAATGTGCATGGAAGGGCCACACATTTGTAAAGGGTTCTCTCTGAATCCTGATGATGTTAGAAGGGTTTTCTCTTAGTCCTCTTGATGTTAGAAGTAAGGGTTTTGAACCTGAAAGAGTTCTTTACAATAAATGAAAAGGGAATTCCTATAGAGCTATAATGGCTACACTTGCTCAAAGATGATGACTCCATCATACCAAAAGATGATGGAGGATTGGTATGATGGGTTTCAAATAGGTTTGGTGAAGAATGGAGGGTACCCTTAAGTTTCTTATCTCAATACTAGGGACACTTAAGGTTAGTGCTTTTTGTAATCTTTAGCTTGGCTAGAGCACAATCTTAAAAATTAACTAGATTGATTCTAACTACATGAAGTTGCATCATGTTGTAAACACCCAATATGTGGAGGGACGTTTTTACCAAGTTGTATCCATCTCATGTGCAAGAGTGAATGGGATGGATATTTTTGATGTTGGAAATAATTGACTAAATTGGTTGGGGGATATAGTAAAAAGCTTAAACATGAAGATATATTTATGAGGCCTAGAAGGGTAGTCTAGGAAGAACAACTTGCACTTCAACCACGTAAATAGAGGATGGAATGAAGTTCCGATGTTGTGATTGACGAAGGATGTGTAGAGTAGGTAGAACATTGAGGAAAAACACATTGTGTTTGAAGAACTACAAGAAGATTCTAATCTAGAGGGCTCACATGAACAAAAGAAGAATAAGAGAGTGGGAGACAACTAAGTGACCGCTATTATTGGAACATAAAAAAAGATGTTGCATGGGAAGGAGAACAACTCCAAAAATTGCTCTTGAAATCTTAAAACCAACAAGTAAAGAAATATATGTGGAAGAAGAATAAGGGCAAGGCAGTGGTGAGGATGAAGGGTAACCACTGATATAAGAGAGGAATGAGAAGTTGAGTGATAAGGGATCTCCATAATAAATGCCAAAGGAGTGTCTCATGGAGTAGAGGGCAACCTCTCAAGGTGAAGAGTAACTCACCCTTAAAAGGGGAAGAATTTTACACACTTGTTAGGCACAATTTTGAGGAACAACAAGAGGAAGTGCAAGAACTTTAACAAAGTTTAGAATTATAGATAACAAAATGAAAACCATAGAAATAACTAAAATGTCCACTTGTGTAGAGCTGTAGTGTCATTTGGCTAGTAGTAGAGCAAGTATCAAGGAACTAGGCATTAAGAGTTGTTTGTAGATGCTTAAGAGAATGCAAAAATGTAAAAGAATATACAAAATGGAAATAAAAGTGGGCATAACATTAAGTGAACAATAAAGAGACATAACAAGAAGGGGAAGCTCTTGTACATGAACTAAAGAAGTTGCAACCAAAATATGTCTATTTAAATGATGGAGGAAGAGGCACAAGAACAAGCATGAGGAAATGTTGCAAGTTGCAGTTCTTTCACATATCAATACTATCTTTGATATAGTGATTGTATAGCTTTCATAATAGGAGGTTTACACAAAGAACCTTTTAATTTGAATTTCCCTAGTGCCGGTGTTCCTAAGCAGTAGAGAAGCATGACTTCTTTTTTCTTTGCACTCCTTTTGGAGAGCGAAGCCTTAATAACCTTAGTAAAATTAGCCATGGAGAATATTAGATGCAATTGGTAACAAGTATAAGATTTTAAAACTTAAAAGGCCTAGGTTTGGAAACTAATTTCTAATTGTGTAGACCTTAAATATTGATGTGGGCAAGTGAGTTTGTTGCCAAGAAAGCAAATACCTGATCCAAAGAGTTGGAATAGGAGGTCCATACCATAATAGAAGTTGGAGCTCAAGAATGATTTTGACTTGACCATTGATGAGTCCATTAGGTTCATCTAGTTATTGGTACGAGGCATGTTGAAGCAGAGGGAGGCCTAACCCATAGAGGAAGAGGCTGAAATGTCATGATTGTGGAGGTCTAAGGTCAATGGGTTGAAGTGAATAACAATTGGAGGACTACTAGACATTTGGTTTTTCAGTGTCCCTACTCTCATTATAGTAGTACAAGATCAACTATATGGTGGAGGAATACTCTTCGATAATTTGATTGTGGATACTTCTATTGTCTCTGATTCTCTAGTTGATGAGGACACTTGTCTTGCCTCTGTGGTTAGGTGTCATGGTTTGAGTGTGGAGTTTCCTCATGAGGGGGCTTCCATTGGGATGGGTACAACTTGGGCAACTCATCATCTACTACCACGACTTCTACTTCATAATTGATTCAAGATTTTGTTATGTATGTTTCTATTTTAATGAAGGTGAATTATGGGAGGATGACTGCTTCTGATCATTATGTGGATTTCATACAACAAATGACATCTTTAGTTAGACATTCTTCCTTTGTGTGAGGAGACTTTGGTTGAGGTGGTCGAGGAATCCCTCCTCTCTCGTCATCAAAAGGATTTTGAAAATTGTATCTCATGGATGGTTCAAATAATAAATATAGGCCTTTCTAAATTTGTTTTAGAATCCGATCACTAAGTTAAGGGTGTGTGATTTGCAAGGAAGGGAAATAATATTGTATAGATTGGATGAGTTTTATAGGATTCCAAGCCCTTCTAAAATATAATCTAGTTTTTTGTTGTTGGTTAATTAGTTTTATTCCAAAGTTTTAATGTATCTATGTTTTAGTTCATTAAAAGCTATTTAACCTTCAATAAAAACAATGAACAAATACTCTACATATAACTTGCTTTTAAACACAAAAGCAATCGTATTCTTGTTATTTTATTTATAATGCTCTACATATTACTTGCTTTAAAACACAAAAACAATCATATTCTTATTATTTTATTTATAACTCTGTTGTTGCTCCTATTTACGAGTGGTGGCATAAAACCTTGTCGCACATGTGGGACACATGTTGGTTTATCAATTTGTTCAAAATATTAGGCCCCAATATTGTGATAAAGAAAACTAGATTAATTTCATTGTAGATGACATAGTCATGTTGAAAGATTTCATTACATAGAAACTATTGATTCATATCCCTTTTCAAGATCAAATGAAGTTATCATGACATAAGTTGGAGGTTGAACATATCAATTTTCTACTATATCCAATACTCTTCATATTAACATTGATTTCAATTCATCTCTCAAATAGTTGAAATTTGCACCTTTAAATAGTGGAATTGACATTGTAGCGTTGTTACATGCCATTATAACCAAAAAGGAAAGTTTAGGTTTGATCCAAAGTGTTTGCATCTTGAAGTTTGATGAAGGAGCTCCAAATTGGAGCTTGTTTAGTGTAATTCTCATCTACATTAATAAATGCTTGAGCTAACTCTAGTTTGATAAATGTGGCTTTAATTGTAGTGTTGGGAAATTTCATGTGGAATAGAGGCAAGGCAAAAAACTTAGGAAAATTAGAAAAATAAAATGAATTTCATCTAGAAGATATTAAAGCCTCAGAAATTTTGGAACAAATTTTCTTTTATAGATCAAATCAAAACAATATTTAATCTCCTACTACTTTAGCATCACATTGAGCATACAATCAAAACTCTAATTTCTTTTAATTTTTCTTACTTTCTCATGAAGTATATTCTCTCTATCTTAACGATGATATTATAATGCTTCTTAAAACATTGAATTAATACTCGAAATATAACTTCATGTACCTTGATGATGATTATCATTCAAGCATAGTTGGGTGTGGTAGAGCCTAGATTTGATCCCCTAATGGTTTAGTGGAGGGGATCAATGATGTTTTGCACATCCTTGCGTTGGTATGGAACTTATCTCTTAACAAACACTATGATGTTGGTGTGTAGGTTTCTTTCTTTAGTAGAGGTTGTAAGATGGTGCAAGGAGTTATTGTGCTTGCTAAGGGTGTTCATATGGGTGCTCTATTTTAGTTAGTGCATGCGTTGTCAATGCAGTAGTTTTTTTGTTCGTGTTAGAAAATTAAAATTTAAAATCTACACAACCATTTTGAGAAATGATAAAGAGTAGTGGTGTCTACTTTTGATGATTGATATTTTTGGGCACCCAAGAAAGCTCTTTCTTTAGAGAATAGGTTATCTATCGTGAAAATAATTCCATGACACCAAAGAATTAGCTATATAGGTGTTGAGGGTCTGAAGACCATGAAAACTAAATTTTATGTCAAGTGGATGAATGATTGTATGATTGGATTTGATTTTTGTGAATATTGTGCATATGGAAAATGACACTGTCTAGTTTTACTCTAGTTCTCAAAAATATTTTTGGGTGTTGTATTTAATTCATGTATAAATATTTGATCTTGTTAATGTTCCTTCTATTTTAATGTATTTGTAGTGTGTATCTTTTATTGGTGATTGTTCTAGGACATGGGCACATTTTCTTTGATGTAAATTTGGAGACTTTAGTGTTTAAGGATTTTAAGGATGTTTTGGAAAATTAGACTATTAGGAAGATTAAGGAATTAAAATGGTGATGGGTTTTGTTCCATAGATTTTGATAGATTCTATGAAGAGTACATGATTAAGAGACATAAGCCAACTCCATACACCCCTCAATATGATGGAGTAGTAGAAATAATGAACACGATGTTGATGGAGATGGGTAGGACTATGCTTAGAGTATATTTTTGGAAAAAAATGGTTCCTATAACTCATTACTTGATTAACATGTCCACTACATTATCTTTTGTTGACAAGAAATTTATGGTGACTATAATGCCCCGTCGCGCAAACCCTAAAGGACAACTAATAATGCACATTTTAAAAAAAAATCAACATATATAAAATGTACATTGAGTTCTCTAATGCATGACATTCAATTATATGAATACACTAGTCACCTAAGTCCTTTGGGGTACACGAGGATACATTACATAAACTAATCCCTATCAATGTGGATAAATGAAATTCAAGTTTGCAAAACATTCTATGCTAGCAATACATTTACTAACCATGCATACATAGTCATTCCATCGATAAATGGATTTCACATGTAATAAATCATAATAAACAAGATTAACTCATTTTCCAATAGTTCCATAACATATATTATAATCATGAGAGTACAAGGTAGTATATTTCCACAGATACATGTTCAAATGACGATAACCAAAATCACTAATCATATAAGAAATATAAAGGTAAACTTTTACATTACATCTGCTTCCAGTACATTACATCAATCAATCACATGAGTTTACATCATTATTCCCCAACACACGTGGGTGTAATACATCAATACAAAAATATGACAGAATAAAGAATATACATCAAAACATAAAGTGAACTCTGTAACAGTCTGCATCTGAGTAATGCTGCATTGCACTAACACTGACAGGGAACCCAACGGGGTGCGTGGCACGTTCCACTCGACCGTATGGACTCAAAGGCCCAACCCCTCTGCCAGGAGTAGACAAGGAAGACCCACGATCCAAGACACTGAAATAGACGACCACATGACCCAAACACAGAAGAGAAACAAAAACACAACAACCAACAACATCAATGACTACAACAAGATGTCAACTTCCAGAAACATGCAAAGACATAGGCAAGGGGTACTACAAGAGAGTGTCATTGCAAGACCCTATGATGGGTTATCCTGATCGCCTCTTTACCGGTACCGACCCCCATCTCAGGTTATCTTGGCTGCCCCTCACTGGGCGTCGACCCCATAGGGTGACAGATGCGGGACCGTCAACCTCTCATGGGGAGGAGGTAATGACCTTGCCAACCACAACCTTCTCAGTCCACCCTTTGTCTGTGAGAGCACTAACGACGGAGACGAGGTATTTGTCTTATCTTTAATTACTATTAACATACCCAACCCACTAGTGTGTTTTATTATGTTTTCACTTGTTTAGCCAAGTCGTTCATGGGTTATCCAGTCTGCACCTTTGTGTGCCAGCCCCCATGACGAGCCACTCTCCCTAACCCAAACCAAAACATAACACTGAGGGTGTACCAAAGAACAAATCAACAAGAACCACAAGTCAAAAAGCAAATGCGAGGCATGGTCCATCTCGCCAAACAATCATAACAAAAGGCAATTTTATTGCACCCGGTTACACCCTCTAGAGTTTCAAACTAAAAATTCAATCTAATGATCCCAAGTCCAAATCAAGGAAATTAGGCATGAACCAGTTCCCACTATCTCTGGAAGCCTAAAATCAACCACCAAGTAAGGGAAACATAACCATGCGGGTTCCCGACGAACTTCACACATGAGCAAACTTACAATCTCCTCAGAAAATGAAACAAACCAAGATGAGAAGACCATTCCATAAGGAAAATCACAACATCCATCATAAGGGATTACCCATATGACTTAACTAAACATTACAAACAATACATGCGGTAACCTTAAAAATAAACCACCACAAGATGAGTTACATCACCATAATATTTTAACTAGCTTCCCTAATTACATCACTTTCCCATTAAAATTTCCCCATTTGCAAGACTAAATCCATTAAATAAACTTTAATTTCGTAATTAGAACTCAAGATTATAAAGACCTAATTTGTTTGTTCAATCAATAAAATTAACTAGCTACATAACATGCTCCTATGCCCGTCTTTTAAATTTAACAAAATATAATTATTTAGACCCAACATTTCTCCAATTTACTAACACACGTAATTATATATATAATGATAACCATATATATACATATAGTAATCATGTTGTCTTATCACATAAATTCCATTATAAAATGCAAATTTCCCAACATAAATTCTGCTTTCAAAAATGATTACTATCCCAAATTTGATTTACTTATTTACTGCTAATTTTTTTTTGAATAGCCATGATAAAATTTGATATACATTTCCTGCTGATTAATAAAACACATAATTAAAATTTACTTAATTACAAATTATATAAAATGAAACATATATATATATATATATATATATATATCACCCATAGCATAGCGCGGCCTCCCTGGGCTGCGCACAACACAGTGGAGGGTGTGCTTTAAAAAAAGCGGCCTTATAATCAAACATAAAAACTAGTTGTAAATTAAATTGGAAACGACACAACCCCAATTGAGGGTCATGCGAAATCTAACTCAAAAGCTTGATTTAAAGACAAACTAGCCATAAACCAAATAGCTTCGCTTAAAGCTATCACTTAGCCAAGCAACATTCTGTGGATAAAATGAAGAAAGCATCGATTTAACAAGACTAACCATAAATCAAATAACTATGTTTGAGATTATCATTCAACCAAATAAAAATCGATATGTGAAATGCAAAGAAATCGATGGGAGAAGATAACATTCTTGCTATTTGAAAAAAACAACGCCTAGCAAACATGGTGGTGCTACATAGTCCAAGAATAAATCAGTATGACTGCCTTCTAACTCAAGAATTATATATTTATATATACTCTAAAGGAAACGACAGTCATGAGTAGCATATAGTAACAAATCTGAAGTTACCTATTACAGATTGACACACCTTTCAGAACCAGATCATAATCAAACAATGAGTTAAAGAAGCAAGCTTAAATCTACAAAAAGGAAATGCTAAAACCTAGTCCAGTACTGGCAGGTCAACTGAGGGTGGCGCTGGTGCCCACAACGAATTTGGTGAACAGGAACACTTGATAGGTAAAGCAACAAACGGTCTAAGAAATATGCAAGGACTAACCCCAAAACAGAGAATCTTCAAAGCATCAAAGGCATAAACAAGACAATGAAGGGAAAGGATCAATCCCGTTAATGATGGAGAGGCGACAAGAGACTACTAGCTTTCATAACCACAACACACGATGTGGTCACAATTAGGAAAGATCGAATGGTTTTCTATAAAGCAACCTCAAGGCTTAAATGAAAACGAATCAGAAAAGGAATAGAGGGCGCATACAATAACACAGTCTTCCTTCAGATGGTACGTTGCATCCAAAATTGATTAAAATTTACAAATGATAAGTTGGAGAATTTGGAGCTAATACAGATTGGAAGTTCAAAAAAAAATCACTAACCTGGAGAAAAACGGTGTTTGCAATGGTGCAGACGACTTCTCTTCCGCAATCCCTCAACGATAATCTAGCAATAAAATTCTGTATGTTCTCTTGTAGAGAAAGAAATAAAATAATATTTTTTTGTAGTTTTTTTTCTTCCCAAAATTAAAAACTGAAATTCAAGACTGACCATCCCTTCTTTTTTTTCTCTTGTATAAAATTGAGGAAATTGCATATATTTTTCGGAGAAAAATCACAGAATAAATCATTAAAATACACAAAGATGACACACCGTTTTATTTCGAGTTCAAACTTATGCATGCAATTGCATGCCGAAAGCTTCCATCTTTATTTTCTTTTTCGAATCTTTTGCTTTTATTTATCTTATTAATTTAAAAGTTCATTATATTGTTATTTATTTTAAATTTTCATTTTAAAATTCTAATTTAGTTATCTATTAAAATAACATTATTCGATGCACTAAAATTAAAATGACTATAAAAATAGTAATAATAATAATCTTCTCTTTTATTTAAATCTAAAAATTATTATTGAATAGTATAATAATTTCCATTAACATCATTAAAATAATTTACAATTACCAAAGTACAAAAATCTATACTATCAAGTCATTATTTCACAAATTAATCTAATAACTAAATAACAACATTCATTTATTAAATTAACAACCCAAATTTAATAATTTAATTTTGAAACATTAACCAAATCAACATACTACAATGAACATCGTTATGTTAAACAAATACTCAAACAACAATAATTATAATATTAAATTAAAACCACGTTAAATAAATTACTAAAACAAATGACACCATAACGGTGACGGGGTCGTAGACAAATGACACCGTCAGACACAATGATGGGATGACGGACTTGGACGGGAACTTCCTTATCAACTCCGTTGTCAACTTCATACTCGTTAGGATTGTGGGAAACGCTCAAGACCTGACAATATAGGTGGAGTCGGTGTGTAGTACTTGCATCTTGCATTAGACCACGTCAAATACATATAAATCTCCAATTACAAACACATTGTGAAAGGTAGTCGTGGCGTAGCACGGCGTTTGGAAACAAGTGATGCTACCCTGTCCTTTTAACAAAACTCAACTAGAAAACACATCACCATGAATATCCAACAACAAACATTAAGCTATAACTTCACAACATAATATCACATCAGAACAATAACATAATCAGGTAAAACGAACACCACATGTCATTATGTCATCAATTGTCATAAAGTATCATGAACATCAAAACAACTAAATTGCAAATCCACACAAGTCCAGTTGGTGAAACAATCACCATCGAAGTCCCAAGTCCACAATAACACAAGAAAGAATATCAGGAAAGTAACAACAACATGAGGGGTATTACATCCTCTCCCCCTAGATCTTGGCTTACTCCTGTAAGCCGGTGAACAAATAAGGAAAGGCCTCTCTAACATGGGATGCATCCTCCCAATTCGTTGAAGTCTCATCATTAGGGTCCCATTGGACCCGCACCTGTTCAATGTCTCTTCCCTTGAGAGCGAGTCTCCTGTGCTACAAAATGACCACAGGATCGAGTACTAATTGCCTATCCTCGACCTATAGTGCATTCCAATCAATTACGTGAGAAACATCCAGATAATAAGGCCTAAGTACAAAAGCATGAAATATATCATGTATGCATGATAGATTGGGAAACAATGCTAGGCAATAAGCTACGAGGCCAATTCTTTCCAAAACTTCAAACGGTCCCACAAAACGAGGCACGAGCATAGAGCCAAGGTTTCCCATAATGGATTGGACTCTTTCGCAGACGCACTTGTAGGAAGAACCAATCACCAACAAAAAACTAACAGTTGACCCTATGCGCATGAATGCACTTGTTTTTCCTGTCTTGAGCTGCTACTAAATGCTCTTTGATGTGAGCAACCTGCTGCTCCATATCTAGAAGCATTTTGGGACCAAGGAGAACCTGTCCTCAAGACGGTCCCAACTCAATGGGGTCTAACAAGGACGACCATATAATGCTTGAAAGGGAGCCATGCCAATCAAGTTATGATAGCCATTGTTGTAGGAAAACTCCACCAAATGCAGGCAATCCTCCCAACGCGAGTGCTGATCCATCACGTACATATGGAGTATGTCCTCAAGAACCTGGTTGACCCTCTTAGTCTGACCATCTGTTTCTGGATGGTATGCAAAACTGAAATTCAACTGGGTCCCTAAAGCGCGCTGCAATGATGCCCACAATGCAGAAGTGAACACCAGATATCTGTCGAAAATAATCCTTCACAGAATCCCGTGCAGTTGGACAATGTCTTCCATGAATATTTTGGCAACTGAGGAAGTAGTGTAAGACAATTGGACAGGGGAGAAGTGTGCCACATGGTCAACCTATCAACAAAGACCATGATAGCATCATGCCGCTGAGAAGTCATAGGCAATCCAACGATAAAGTCCAATGATATGATATCCCACTTCCATTTAGGAACAAGATGAGGTTGTAGAAGGCCTGCGGGATGTTGGTGTTTTGCCTTAACTCTATGACATTCCAAACATCTCGCCACAAAGTCTGCAATATCCCTCTTCATACCAGCCCAAAAGTATAGTGAACGTAGGTCCGCATACATCTTAACTCTCAGATGAGTAGAATAGGGAGCCTGATGTGCCTCAATCATAATTAGGGTACAAAGACAGTAGGAGGTACATACATACACCCAAAATACCTCAAAATACCATCAGACTCTAGTGAGTAACTTGCAAATTTTTCCTCTAAAGCTCCACCTGAATCAACTTCTGATTTCACTTCCTGATACCAACTATCTGTGCGAAGTGTTGTGAGGATCTGACTCCTCAAATCCAGCTCGAGAGTCACTGCAGATATCTCATGTCTCTGCCAACTTAGAGCATCTGCCACTACGTTCTCCTTTCCCTGAATGTGCTTGACTTCAAAATCATATTCGTAAAGGAATTCCATCCATCTTCTTTGCCTGACATTTAGGTTCGACTGTGTAAAGATATATTGCAAGTTGCGTTGATCGCTATGTAGCTCGAATGAATGTCCCAATAAGAAGTGTCTCCATCTCACCAGGGGATGCACAATTGCGACCAACTCAAATCGTGCGTGGGGTAATTCAACTCATGATCCTTGAGCTTGCGAGACTCATATGCAATTATACGACCTTCTTGCATCAAGATGGCTCCTAAGCCTTCCAAAGTAGCATCTATACACCATGAAATCGAACATAGGATCAAGAATTACTAGGATTGGTGCGCTAGTCAACTTTTCCTTAAGAGTTTGGAAAGCGAACTGGCACTGTTCTGACCAAATGAATTTCTTCCCTTTCCTTTGAAGAGAAGTGATGGGATGTACAATCCTTGAAAATCCTTGAACGAACCGTTGATAGTAGCCTGCTAATCCCATAAAACTGTGAATCTCAGGAACATTCTTGGGTGCCGACCAATAAACAATGGCTTGAATCTTTTAAGAATCCACTGTGATACCTTCACTAGAGATGACATGACCTAAGTATTTAACTTCAATCTTGAAGAACTCACACTTTGCCAGATTAGCATACAACTGATTGTCCCTCAAGCATTGCAATCCCTGTCTCAAATGTTCCTCTTGCTCCATTTTTTTTGAGTAGATCAAGATATAATCGAGAAACACGAGAACAAACCTATCCAAGGAGGTTGAGAAGACTCCATTCATCAGGCTCATGAAAACTGATGGTGCATTTGTCAACCCGAACGACATAACAATGAATTCATAATGCCCGTAACGAGTGCGAAATGCAGTTTTGTGTATATCAGCTTCGGCTATCCATAATTGATGGTAACCAAACTTAAGATCAATCTTTGAGAATACCTGAGCCCCTTTTATCTAATCGAACAGGTCATCAATTCTCGACAAAGGATACCAGTTCTTCACCGTCACTTTGTTAAGCTGTCTGTAATCAATGCTCAAATGAAGTGAACCGTCCTTTATGAATATCACTGGTGCTCCCCAAGGGGAAACACTAGGACAAATGAATCCTTTTTCTAAAAGTTCCTCCAATTGCAAACAAAGATCTTGCAATTCTTGTGTTGTCATCCGGTATGGAGCTTGAGATATAGGCTCAACTCCGGGTACAAGATCAATCCTGAAGTCGATGTCACGCTTTGGTGGCATCCTTGAAATTTCACTCGGAAAAAAAATCAGAGAATTCCTTAAGGAGAGGATAATCATCCAATGACACCTCTTGACTCTCCCAAATCCAAGTCATTGACTGACACAACAAACAACTGACAACCCTAACAAAAACACCTTTACAATTGCATGGCCAAGATCATCCGTAGTGAAATAGGCCTTTGTATACCAACGATCTCAACCTGATTCCCTGAATCGTCAACACATCGCATAGCATTGTGCCAACAATCAATTAAAGCACGGTGAGCACTTAGCTAATCCATACCTCAAACAACATCATAAGAACTGAGAGGTAGGATTCTGAGGTCTACCGTAGTCACCAGTGACCCAATTTTAAAAATATAACCTTGAACAAGTGACTCAACAACCACCTTTTCCCCAGAGGCCAATTCAACTTGCCACTTAACGCCTTGCCTTATTGCCACCAGTCTACAATGCTGTACTACTGAAGGAAAGATAAATGAATTTGATGCTTTAGAATCAAAGAGAATGGAAATGCTAGTGCCCTGCAACGCACCTGATGTCTCAACTATAGTGCCCTAATGTTCAGCTTGATGGTTGTCAACTGCCGCAAACACTTGGTATGATCTACTCGCATCGCCAACTGTAGGCTTAGAGGCGACTGGTCTTTGACTAAATCCTGTAGTGTTCCTTTGCAGACATTCTTTGGAAATATGTCCTAGTTTCCCACAGGAGAAACAACCTGTGCGCCGACCAAAACCTATGCCACCAAACAGTGCATTTGGCTACTGAAAACTCCCTCGATTGGGTGCCGATTGTGTACTCTGTGTAGGTTGCTCAAAATGGTTTTGTCGAGATCGTTGCCAATTTCAATTCTTTCTGGCTTGAGATCTGCCACTCTATTGAAACTGTGAATTATTATGTTTCAGCTGCGATTGTTGCTGCTGTTGACCAACCTTGGAGGGTGCACGATAACTCTTGGAAGAGCCTGTAACTTGAGGCTGCCCACCTCTCAAACCAAAACCCGATGCCGGTGCATTGCCAATCTGAACTACTGTGTGGCCTCACAAAGCTATTGCCAAGTTTTCCTCTACAAGATGAGCCTTCTCAACAACTATCTCCATTGTCTTTGGTTCAAAGAATTGAACTCCACCACTGATTCAGGCATTGAAGCCCTTGAAAAAGTGTTGAACAAGCATAACCTCATCATTAACAATTCCTGCATATTGCTTGAGCTCATAAAAGCATCACTAATATTGTTCAACGAACATTGCCATTTGTTTCAACTCATAGAATTTATCTACCCTATGTTGTCTCCAGTGATTAGAAAGAAAACGGGCCTTGAATCTCTCCATAAACAACTCCCAAGTCACCATGTTGATGTCAAGATGCAATTTTTGCTCTTCGAGTCACCACCAAGTGGATGCGAAGCCTCTGAGGTGCATGATGGCGCACCTAGCCCTGTTATTATTGCCATAAGGATGCATAGCAAAGCATCGGTCTAGATCGATCAACAATGTTTCTACCTCTAAACCCCCACTAGAACCATTAAATGTGGGAGGTCGTGCTCTCAGTAGGTCTCTTATGTGATCCGACACTGCGACATCTTGTTTTGCTGCTATTTCCCCCGTCTCAGTGATCTCTCCTATTCTCTTTCCACTCGCTACTCTTGATCTGGCCTAGGGCCTAAATGACCCAAAATCTCCTCAAGTAGGTGTTGCAACTATCCACCTTCAAGACCCGACTGCTCCGGGTTTTGACCACCACCTCCCAGATTGTTTTGGGAATTGTGGCATTCCTCACGTTTTGAACGATGGGAACTCAAAGGTGATGAAATTTGGTGGTTGGCCTTGCGGTCAACACCCCGACCTCTTTCGCAGCCACGACGATTACCTCGAGGCATGTTTCTGCATAACATTAGAGTGGAACATGTGAGATCAAGAGTTAAACGCAAAGGTTGCCTAATGGACTCAAACTACCCTGAGAACCCAACATTAGCAAACCTAGTTTTGATACCAAGTTGTAATGCCCTGTCGCACAAACCCCAAAGGACAATTAATAACACACATTTTTTTTTAAAATTATCATATGTAAAACGTACATTGAGCTCTCCAATGAATGACATTCAATTAAATGAATACACTAGTCACCTAAGTCCTCTGGCATACACGAGGATACATTACTTAAACTAATCCCTATCAATGTGGATGAATGAAATTCATGTTTGCAAAACATTATGTGATAACAATACATTTACTAAACCATGCATACATAATCATTTTATCGATAAATGGCTTTCACATGTAATAATTCATTATAAACAAGATTAACTCATTTTCCAATATTTCTGTAACATATATTATAATCATGAGAGCACAAGGAAGCATATTTCCACAGATACAACATGTTCAAATGATGATAACCACAATTGCTAATCATATAAGAAATATAAAGGTACACTTTTACATTACATCTGCTTCTAGTACATTACATCAATCAATCATATGAGTTTACATCGTTATTTCCCAACACACGTGGGTGTAATACATCAATACCTAAGTATGACAGAATAAAGAATATACATTATAAGATAAAGTGAACTTTGGAACAATTTGCATTTGAGTAACGCTGCATTGCACGAACGCTAACAGGAAACCCAACGGGGTGCTTGGCATGTTCTGTCCGACTACGTGGACCTGAAGGCCCAACCCCCCATGCTAGGAGTAGACAAGGAAAACC
Source organism: Sequoia sempervirens (assembly GCA_007258455.2). Lineage (NCBI taxonomy): Eukaryota > Viridiplantae > Streptophyta > Pinopsida > Cupressales > Cupressaceae > Sequoia > Sequoia sempervirens. The sequence goes on from VDFB02110859.1 coordinate 324,638, forward strand.
CACGATCCAAGACAATCAAACAAACAACCACATGACCCAAACACAAAAGAGCAACCAAAACACAACGACCAACAACATCAATGACTACAACAAGACGATAGCTTCCAGAGACGTTGAAAGACATAGACAAAGGGTACTGTGGGAGAGTGTCATCGCACAACCCTATTATGGGTTATCCTGGCCGCCTCTCTACCGACGTCGACCCCCATCTATGGTTATCCTGGCTTCCCCTCGCTGGGCGCTGACCCCATAGGGTGACACATGCAAGACTGTTAACTTCTCATGGGGATGAGGTAATGATCCTTCCAACCACAACCTTCTCAGTCCACCCTTAGTCTGTGAGAGCACTAACAACACAGATGAGGTATTTGTCTTATCTTTAATTTTTGTTAACCTACCCAACCTACTAGAGTGTTTTATTATGTTTTCACTTGTTTAGTGAACTCATTCATCGGTTATCCAGGTTGCCCCTTTGTGCACCAACCCCCATGATGAGCCACTCTCCCTAATGACCCAAACCAAAACACAACATCGAGGGTGTACCAAAGAACAAACCAACAAGAGCCATAAGTCAGAAAGCAAATGCGAGGCATGGTCCATCTCACCAAACAATCATAACAAAAGGCAACTTTACTACACCTAGTTACACTCTCCAGAGTTTTAAACTAAAAATTCAATCCAATGATCCCAAGTCCAAATCAAGGAAATTAGACATGAACTAGTTCCCACTATCTCTAGAAGTCTAAAATCAACGACCAAGTAAGGGAAAGATAACCATGTGGGTTCTCGACGAACTTGACACATGAACAAACTTACAATCTCCTCATTAAATTAAACAAACCAAGATGAGAAGACCATTCCATAAGGAAAATCACAACATCCATCATAAGGGATTACCCATATACTTAACATTACAAACAATACATGCGATAACCTTAAAAATAAACCACCACAAGATGAGTTACATCACCATAATATGTTAACCAACTCCCCTTATTACATCACTTTCCCATTAAAATTTCCGCATTTGCAAGACTAAATTCATTAAATAAACTTTAATTTCCTAATTAGAACTCAAGATTATCAAGACCTAATTTGTTTGTTCAATCAATAAAATTAACTAGCTACATAACATGCTCGTATGCTCGTCTTTTAAATTTAAAAAATCATAATTATTTGGAACCAACAATTCTCCAATTTACTAACACACATAATTATATGTATAATGATAACCAGATATAGACATATAGTAATCATGTTGTCTTATCACATAACTTCCATTATAAAATGCAGATTTCCCAACCTAAATTTTGTTTTAAAAAATGATTACTATCCCAAATTTGATTTACTTATTTACTACTGTTTTTTTAAATAACCACGATAAAATTTAATGTACATTTCTTGCTGATTAATAAAACAGAAAATTAAAATTTACTTAATTACAAATTATATAATAATAAACACCGCACACACACACATAACACCGACAACATAGCACAACCTCCTTCGGTTGCGCACAACAGCCTTTGGGCTGCTACACATAGCACAGTGGAGGGCGTGCTTTAAAAAAACAGCCTTATAAGCAAACATAAAATCCAGATAAAATTAAATTGGGAACGACACAACCCCAATTGAGGGTCATGTGAAATCTTAACGCAAAAGCTTGATTTAAAGACAAACTAGCCATAAACCAAATAGCTTCGCTTAAAGCTATCACTCAACCAAGCAAATTTTGATGGATAAAATGCAGAAAGCATCAATTTAACAAGACTAACCATAAATCAAATAACTACACTGGAAGTTATCATTCAGCCAAATAAAAATCGATAGGTGAAATACAAAGAAATCAATGGGAGAAGATAACGTTCTTGTTGTTTTAAAAAAAAATGCCTAGCAAACATGGTGGTGCTGTGTAGTGCAAGAATAAATCAGTATGACTGCCTTCTAACTCAGGAATTATATATTTATATATACTCTAAAGGAAACGACAGTCATGAGTAGCATATAGTAACAAATCTGAAGTTACCTATTACAGATTGACACACCTTTCAGAACCAGATCATAATCAAACAATGAGTTAAAGAAGCAAGCTTAAATCTACAAAAAGGCAACGTTAAAAGCTAGTCCAGTATTCACAGGTTGACTAAAGGTGGCGCTGGTGCCCACAAGGATTTTGTTGAATAAGAACACCTGATAGGTAAAGCAACAAACGGTCTAAGAATTATGCAAGGGCTAACCCCAAAATGGAGAATCTTCAAAGCATCAAAGGAATAAACAAAATAATGAAGGGAAAGGATCAATCCTGTTAATGATGGAGAGGTGTCATGAGACTACCAACTTTCATAACCACAATACACAATGTGATCACAATTAGGAAAGATTGAATGGTTTTCTATAAAGCAACCTCAAGGCTTAAATGAAAACGAATCAGAAAAGGAATAGAGGGTGCATACAACAACATTGTCTTTTTTTGGATGGTACACAACATCCAAAATTGATTAAAATTTACAAACAATAAGCTGGAGAATTTAGGGTGAATACAGATTGAAAGTTTAAAATAAAATCACTAACCTGGAGAAAAACGGTGTTTGCAACGGTGCATTGTTGCAGACGACTTCTCTTCCACAACCCTCAAAATTCTTTCCCCTCAACGACATTCTAGCAATAAAATTTTGTATGTTCTCTTTTAGAGAAAGAAAGAAAATATTATTTTTTTGCAGAGTTTTTTTTTTCCCAAAATTAAAAACTGAAATTCAAGACTGATCATACCTTCTTTTTTTATCTCCTGTATAACATTGAGGAAATTGCATATCTTTTTCAGAGATAAAAATCACAAAATAAATCATTAAAATACACAAAGACAACATGTTGCTGTTTTATTTCCAGTTCAAACTTACACATGCAATTGCATGTTGAAAACTTCCATCTTTATTTTCTTTTTCAAATCTTTTGTTTTTATTTATCATATTAATTTAAAAGTTCATTATATTGTTTTTGATAGAGGGAAAAACAGATTTTGAAGGGGCCCGAAACCCTTTAAGAAAAAGAGCAAGGTTGCAGAAAAGACAGCAAGCAGCCAACTAAAAAGACCAGCTCCAAAACAAGACCATTCATGGTTTACATTTTACACTTTTCTTGTGGGAGCGGAGAATGATGTCGAAAGAGGGCTTAGAGGATTTATCTTTTTTTTCCTTTAACAGTGATCCAACCTTCTTCCACTTGTGCCACTTTACCATGCCAAACCGGTTCGCTACTTTCACGAGGATGAAATCCAACAACCAAAATAGTTGAAGTTTCATCTTGAATCCTTTGCATAGAATACGACTTTTCAAAAGAGCCACCAGAAAGGGAAGCCGAAGTACATACACCTGAAAAGGCAGTCTTTGAATCAATAGGGGTTGCCCTAAAGACCCCGCCATTTGAGACGATCGAAGGGGGTGTCCCAAGACCTAGTGAATCAGAAGCAACCACTTCTGAAAAACTCTTATTCAGATTAGCTTTCTTCTTAACTATATAATGCTGTTGAGAAGCACCTTTCCACCAAGTAGCTGACTTTTCTTTTTTCTCAAATCCGCAATGTGCAACAGCATGTCCAGTATTGAAGCATCGTCTACACCAGAAGGGTATCCCTTCATAATCCAAAGATTGGACCCAAGTTCCTTTAGAAGATTTAAGATGGACCTCAACAAGCAGCCCTTTTGAAACATTTATTTCAACTAGTATGCGAGCATAGGTGAAATGAAGAATATCAAAAGATTCTTCATCCGCCATCAAAAAATCACCAAGGGCCTCACCCACTTCCTCCAGAAGAGAGTCATACCAAAGGTGAAGGGGGAGATTAGGCAATCTAACCCAAATCGGGAATTTGTTAAAAGTTTCAGAAACAGGGTTGAAATCATAGTGCCAGGGTTTGATCATCAACAAATATTTATCTTCCCAGCTAAATTTTTTTTCACACAAAATTACATTTTTGTCCTAAGCATTGTCAAATTTAGCTGCAAAAAAACCCTTAGCCAAGGGATAAATATGAATTTTACTCGAAAATAAAGGTTCCCATTTGTTGGAGATCCAGGAATGCAGTTGAGGAAGGTTAGGCCAAAAACCTTTGAACCGATAGATCACCCGACAAAGGGAAAGATCAGCAACAACCTCCTCAATTTCTTCTACTGTTTCATCTTTCAACTTCACTGAAGTGGCATTCCTGATAGGGATAAATCTGCCTAAAGACCCAAGCTTGGGACCTGCAGACTTCTTGGCTTTGGCCATAGAGCCAACACCCATAACCTTCCTTCCGCTAGACACCGAAGACACAAGGCCAACGCTGCCTAAACCACCTCCATTGCCCATTCCAGATGCAACCCCCTTAGCCGGAACAATATTCAACTAGAAGTCAGTCAAAGCACCATCCCTACCACATGAACCATCCAGAGCAGCGTGCGATGTAGCAGCAACAAACGCAGGAACCTCACCTGCACCAGGTTCAATGGTCGGAAGCAGGGGCACACATCCATTCTCGCTCCCGTCCATTGTTGATGCACTCTACCTTATGTTCAAAAAAGTTCATTATATTGATATTATTTTAAATTTTCATTGTTAAATTCTAATTTAGTTATCTATTAAAATAACATTATTCGATGCACTAAAATTAAAATGACTATAATAATAATAATAGTAATCTTCTCTATTTTTTAAATCTAAAAATTATTATTAAATTGTATAATAATTTCCATTAACATCATTAAAATAATTTGCAATAACCAAAGTACAAAAATCTATATTATCAAATCATTAATTTCACAAATTAATCTAATAACTAAATAATGAATTTCATTTATTAAATTAACAACCCAAATTTAATAATTTAATTTTGAAACATTAACCAAATCGACATACTACAACGAACACCGTTAACTTAACCAAATACTTGAACAACAATAATTATAATATTAAATTAAAACCACATTAAATAAATGATTAAAATAAATGACAAAACAAGATGATACCATAACGGTGATGGGGTCGTAGTTGAACAACACCGTTAGACACAATGACAGGATGACAGACTCAGGCTCAAACTTCCTTATCAACTCCGTTTTCAACTTCATACCCGTTAGGATTGTGGAACACAGGTGGAGTCGGTGTCTAGTACCTGCATCCTGCATTAGACCACGTCAAATACATATAAATCTCCAATTACAAACACACTGTGAAAGGTAGTTGCGACATAGTAGGGCGCTTAAAAATGAGCGATGCTGCCCTGTCCTTTCACCAAAGCTTGAGCAACTAGAAAACACATCACCATGAATATCCATCAACAAGCATTAATCTATAACCTCAGAACATAGTATTAGATCGAAACAATAACATCACCAGGTAAAACAAACACCACATGTCGTTATGTCATCAATTATCATAAAGCAGTATCATGAACATCAAAACAACTAAAAAAACAAATCGACACAAGTCCAACAGGTGAAACAATCACCATCCAAGTCCCAAGTCCACAATAACACAATAAAGAGTATCAGGAAAGTAACAAGAATATGAGGGGTATTATAGTGACGTGGATGGGAAAAAGTGTCGTATTACATCATCTTTGGGTTTTTGGTTTTGAGCCATATGCATATTTGCTTAGGGAGAAGATGCCAAAATTGGAGAACAAGATAGTGAAATGCACTTCATTTGCCATGGTGTGAGTGTGATAGGTACAAGCTTTGGGACTTTGTAGCTGAGATAGTTCTATACAAATACATTTTATTTTTTTGAGAGATTAATTGTTCTTCAATAGAGTTTTAACCAAAACAAGGTGGGAAGAAAGATGTAGCTTAACTAACTCTAAAGATTGCGAAATTGAACCTCAACTCCTAAGGAGGCCCACTTGATAAATACAATAACCAAATATGTATATTCTTGGTTGGAGATGTGTTTTTTCTTTGATTACTAATAATATTGAGCCTATAATTATGAAGAATAAAATGCATATGGGTGATTTTGAGTGCTAGAGAAGTTATGGATGAGGATATGATTGTTTTTTAGAATAATGACATGTCAAACTTGGTATTGTTGTTAGAAGGAAGAAAGCATTTTGGATGTAAATGGCCATTCAAAAGGAAGATTAGTTTGGATGACAGTGTAAGCACAAGGAAATATTAGTTGTGAAAAGATATTTCCAGGTTGTGGGGATTGATTTTGGTGAGATTTATTCCCTAGTTGCTTAATTAACATTTATCAAACTTTTCTTTCATCTATAGCTACAAATTTTGATTTAGAGATAAAATACATGGATGTTAAGACAACATACTTGCATGGTGACTAGGAGGAGGAGATATAGATGGTATGACTAAAGCATTACGTTAATACATGTAAGGATTGTTTGGATTGTAGATTAAACAAATCTTTATATGGTATCAAACTCTGTTAGAATTTGGTATTTGAAATTTTATTCAGTTCTTTTGGTCTTGAGATTTTTGAGATATAAATCAAATCATTATGTGTACTAGAAAATGGATATTGGTTGATTCCTTGTTATCATATTGTACATAAATGATATGTTGCTTTTTGATAATAATAAGGATGGGATTTGTGATTTGAAGTCTCAAGTTTCAACACAATTTGATGTCGACTTGGATGCTACCATGTATGTCTTGGGTATGTAGATTAGAAGATATAGAGTGAACCAAAAGCTTTGGTTGGGTAGAGTAGGTATGTGAACTTTATATTGTAGTTTCAACATGGTAGATAACAAACCATTAAGTGTTCCTATTTCTATAAGAACTAAGCTTTTAGTTGAGTAGTGTCCTACACTACTCATAGAGATGGAGGATATGATTCATGTTCCTAAGACAAATGAAATTGGGAGTTTTATGTACTACATGATCTATAATAAACAAGACATTTCATACATAACTAGAGTCTTGAGCTTCTTTATGACTATTCTTGACAAGATTATTGAGTGCAGTTAAAATGGTCTTAGGTATTTGTAGGGTACTTAAGAGTACTCTATTATTTTCATGGCAATTGTATGAGGGATCAACACTCAATGGTTATTCATGGATTTATGGGTTTATATTGGATGAGACATTGAAAAAGAAAATTCCACCAACGGATATGTGTTCAGTTTATTTGGCGTTCTTAGTTGAATGAGATAGCAATACATTATGATCATTTTTTCCATTATAGAGGCTAAGTACTTGGCAGCTACTTACTCCTATAATGAGGGAATTTTGCTTAAGAGGTTGTGTTTAGATGTGGTGATTACTTAGGGAGACATCAAAGTTCTTTGTGACAATTATAATGCCATTTTTCTAGAAAAGAACTTGACTTTTCATGAAGGGATAAAGTATATGGATTTCCAATATGACGTGTTGATGAAGCTAGTTAAAGAAGTGTAGATGGTGCAATAATTATATGGGGCTCTCAACCCTTAGCATATGTTAACAATGTTGGTATTCCATCAGAATATTTTTGACAAGTGGGAGAATGTTGGGGAAGGGGTTTGCAATATAGATTCCAATATTCACAATTTTTTTTGGGCTATAGAACACAACATACAATTTTTAGGGTTGTATATGTTAATTTTGGCCCCAAAAATATGTTGAAACATGTTTCATATATTTCATTTAGGTTGTTGCAACATGGACTTGTTTGAGATTTTTTTATTTTTAAAAAATAGGCTTAATTGATTTCTTGGAACAAAAGTTATAGTCTCGAAAAGTTCAACGTCCTGCACTAATAATGTAAGACCATTTATGCCACATAAGAGGGAGTTACACTCATTGACCAATTTATGTTGCATGCTATGACATGCCATATAACATACTTGAATGGATATAATAGAGGAAAAGTGAGGTGAAAAAGTTGGCAATGAATTATGATAAATTTATGCGAAGTGTAAGGAATATTCTATTTTTTAGCATGTGGACTCATTTTTGAATTTGTGCATTGGATTTCAACATGCAATTTGGGTGCCACTTTTTTGGTGATTTTAGCTCATGGCCTCCTAAATACCATTTATGATTTTATATATTGATTCTCCTACTTATTGGGTGCAAGATGGTAAGTACTTTATGCTACCATAAGTTTACAAGATCTCTTGTTGGTGATACTCTTATAATGGATTAGACTCTATAAGTGTATTATAACCATTTTATTACCAAAGAATACATTCATTTTCCTTGGAATGTGGGGATTTTCTCCCAAAAAGGTTTTTCCCATATTAGTCACTCTATTATGGTATATTGCTTTTGTTTTTATTTACTTACAAATAAATGATCAAATTAATTTTTTTCACATTCCTCTTCTCATATATTAGTTTGGGAAGTGTAGTCGACACTTCTACATCTTTTCATGTTTCTTACTTTAATATAGTAATTTCTAATTTTTTCATTGTAGTTCATTCTTAAATTCTTAAAATTCATTCTTAGGGATTGAATATTTGCTATTGTTACCTTATATGAACCTTGATATGAACTCTCTAAAGTATCCCATGATTCCTTTAATGTCCTTTAACTCACAATTCTTCATTAAATACTTGGATTTATAACACATTGAATGTAGAAAAATGCTTTTGCATACTTTTTATCACCTTCTTTATGTTAGAATTGTGAAAAACACGATCTATAGGATGAAACAACGAACAAAGACACCTTCCACACAAGAGAGCTACAAACAATAATATGTAATATTCCTCAACAAGAAAAGGCTACATAATGAACCTCAAGAATCTTCAAGGAAAACAAGAGTCCTTAAAGGTTGAGAGTTCTATCAAAGGCATCAAAGGTATGAAAGCTCAAGAGGTATAACACAATGAGGGTTGAGCGCTATATAGGAGCAACCCTAAATGATAAAGGGATTTAATCATGGCAAGTGTCAACATCTCATGTAATGAGACAAAATGATCTAATAATAGCTCTCTAGTTAACATAGAAAAACACTCCTAAGTTTAGCTTAAGTACATGAGAATAAATTATACTAATATTAGCTAATGCATTACTACTTTAACGACTTTATTCTATATATTATCTTTTGCATTCACCGTATTCCAATAGGGAGGTTCAACATACCCACTTGCTACTATATCCCATACTCCTTTTCATCTTAATATTAATTTGAACTATTTGTCCAATAATAAAAAAAATGTATCTTTAAACAATCATTGGAACCATACCATTGCTAGTTGCAATTTTAAACAAAAAAAGAGTTTTCTCCTAAAGTATTTAGATCTTGGAATGTAGTAAAGGGGCTTTAGATCTTGGACTCTTTGTTGTTGCTCCTATTTTTAACAGTCACCAGTGAAGGAGCTTTAGATCTTGGACTCTTTGTTGTTGCTCCCATTTTTAATAGTCACTAGTGAAGGAGCTTTAGATCCTGGACTCTTTGTTGTTGCTCCTATTTTTAATAGTCACTAAATTAGGATAATTTATTTTGAAGTTTTTATCCTTTTCTAGTAGTTACAATTGTTGATGCTATTTTTATAATCACTACCAAATTCAAACTAGTGGTGATTATTTGTATTGTGCTTGAGGTATCCTTAACCCTATTTGACATCCCTTTTCGGTGCAGGAGATGTTTCTCCATTGGTCATTTGGCCTCAAGCTTCCCTCATGCTCGTCGCAAGGGAACAACTACCTAGTGGAGGGATGCTCTCTCAGACTTGTTGGCACAACAAGAACACACAACTGAGAGGGGTGGTGAATCAGTTGTGACATAAACTAAAACTCTTCTCTTAAATCTTAACTTAATCTTTGATTTGATGAATAAGCAATTCACCATAAACAATCAACACATTAGAGAGACAAAGAACACAGATTTTTTTGCATGGAAACCCTGTTGGGGAAAAACCACAGTGGATGTTAGCCCACAAGATTATACTCTGCTAGAAGTATAAAAGAAATAATAAGGGGAATGCACATGCATTCAGGCACATTGCCTAAAACTCACTGCTCAATTACAAAAGAGGACTCACTGTCCAACAATAGAGTTTGGATTAAAACCATCCAAGATTTGTGAATTGAGAAAATAGCTTCTACACAAGCTTGATAATAGTTCCAATTAAGCTCAACACTTCTTCACACTTTGCTCAACAATCGAATGATATTCGCACATACACACATAGGAGCACACAAAGCATCATCACCAACAATGAACTAATCGCCGTTATATATCCGCTACATAAAATTCCATCAGCTCTTCGTCGGCCAAAGAAAAAATATATATTTGTAATGTCGGCCCAAATTTACAAATAAACTTTTAATGTGTATCCACCAAGGTCGGCCACAACATAGTGGAGACCCAAATTAATATCTCCAACACAAGAATACTTTAATTAATTACACCTCAAAGATCCACAACACGCTACCAACGACATGTTAGCCAAGAACAAGAAAAACCAAACATGCCCACAAAGATCTTCAACCACGAACTCTTCCAAATAATGTGGACGTACCACAAAGATAGAGAATGATCTAGAGACACCACATAACACCAAGAAATAACAGAGAAGCATCCAAAACAACTGAGAAAACAAGAATTACACAAACTCCATCCAGGAACACTGACAGAGACCAGCAACACACTGTCAAACCACATCATGCTCAAAATTTCATGCAGACCTCTGAAACTTCTGGTAGATGATCTAGAAACATTCAACATTAGACCCTTACATACACATTAGCTAATCTTCAACGTAGGAAATACAACGCCTTCTTGACCTACACAATTCCACTGGGAACCAAGAATACTTTCTTTTACAATTTTTTCAATATCCTCGGCATATACAGTCTTGAATGCACCAAAGGCTAATAGTGTTGACATCAATGACAACCACATATCAACAATCATATCAACACATCCAACAGGACCATCTCACTGTGGGAACTCCCTCTTTGGATGGTCCCTCTAGGGAGGACGACCCTTCCTTGACTAATTCATCCAAGGAGATTTGTCTCCCCAGGATTCTCCTTCGCCTATCCCTTTCATGGAACCACTGATGCCTCAAAATACTATCATTGTTTAGGTAGAGCTTGCCTGTCCCTCGATGAATGCCTTTGTTGGTCCTTCGAATGCTCCTGAATCCTCTTCTGTGCCACTGAGTCCCTCATTGCATGGTGGCTCCTTGCCTGTGGTGGTTGTTGAGGATCCCCTCCTCTTGCCTCACTTTGTGGAATTTGATTTCAAGCCTTCCTAGTCTATTAAGTAGAGAAAGAAGGGACTCCCAAAATTGTGACCTAGGGTTTTGGGAGTCAGATTAGTCCCCTCAAATTTTGGGGTTGTCTAGTCCTCATTTGTCGTGCAACATGCTGTCTGTCAACTGTTCATGTCTTAGTTCTGTTCTGTGTGTGGCCTATTTGGCATGTTCTGTCGGGCCCTAGTGGCTCATGTTTGTATATGGATCGACTCCCTTTTGAATTCACTTCTCTTTCTAGATCATGTCTTGTTTTGAACTAGCTTCTTTTTGGCCCTAAGGGCTCCCCGTGTAAAGGGTAGAACACCCTATATATGTTCCTTAATAAAAAAAATCATTATTTTGTAAGTTGATGTTGTCTTTTGAGAATAATGAAAGCCTTTTGACACTAGTTTCTCAATTTGTTTTGAATAGAATTTGAAGTTGGTAATGATAAATGAGTTTTTTCCTTTCAATAGAAAAAACTAAAGCACTTATTTGCATAAGAGCCATTAAAAAAGGTTTAAATGATATAAAGTTTAGTCCTCATTTGTTCCTTTTATAATGATTTGTGTCACTGGGGGCTTTAGCTTTAGGAAATGCATGTTTATATTAAAATACACTAAGAAAATATATGTCAAAAAAGAGCTTGATGTCTATTTTGTTGAGGTTTACGATGAATATCAAGATTCTATCAATAAGAATGAAATGCTAAAAACGTGTGGTCCTAATACATCATCATTTGATTTTACAAAGGTTTAGTTTTTATTTTCAAGGATATGAGATGGTCTGAAATATTTTGGGTAGTTGCATCAATTAATAACATATTGGGAATTACTTTTTATGTGAATTTTATTTGTTTTCTTTCAAGCCTTATAAGTGTTATTAGAAATTGTTTTTCTAGATTTACAAATGAGTTAAAGGTTGGGAACAAAAATGTTATAGATTGGAATCATTTGGTTTGTGAGACAATCCAACTTGAGCTTGCAAAACCTGTGGAGGATATCTTTGTAAGGGGGAGGGGGTCAAGAAACGTTAGGAATTAGTCCTTAAGACATCAATACCTTTTGCCTACTTTAGTTTTCACTAAAGATGGCTTAGGAGCACATGATTTTATCACTTAAATTTGATCCTATGTCTCAAAATTGTTGAATATATTGGAGGACAGACACCAATGATGTTTTAATTATCATTTAACTAGTTTTTAGTCACTTGCACTTTGTTAGAATTCAATTTGACATTGGAAAATTTCTTCTGATTCCCACCTTATTTGTGTGTATCTTGACTCTATTTCACCCATAGTTAATAATGGATCCAAGAAATTTTTTAGTTGGGTTTCACATGTTGATTTTTACAAAAGGATTGTCTACTAATGTGTTGTATAAAAAATCGTTAGTGAATTTTGTGTTGGGGGTGTTCATGGGGTAAAATTTTGTCTATATAAGAAGGTATCTTTATATGTGATTTTCCTAAGTGGTCCCTCAAGTACGACACATGCATTTTACGTTCCATCTCAAGGTTTTATGTTCCTCTAGAACCCCAATTTTGTACTTATGGGTTATGTTCCTTTATGTTTGTTCCTCGACAACCTTCTACTCCCACTCTTTATCCTTTCCTTGTTAGTCCTTGGGATTGTGGCAGAACCTTGGAACTTGGACCTAAGTCCCATAATTGAGGCCCTCTTGACTCCTTGGTTCCCACTTTGTGTTGTATTAAAGAGTTCAAGGATTTCTTAGAACCTTATACTGTCGTGCTACCTATCCCTTTGTTATTGCTTCTATCTCAATCATTGGAGGGACCTTGGACCTTGAGACCTGGTTCCAAGGTCTACATCATTATTGAGTTCCTTACTGCCATTCCTCTTTTCCCTATTCTTGATGGCTCTTATAGCCCTTTCTTGGACTTTGAACCTTTAATAAATTGAAGAACCTTTGGACCTTTGTAAGTTTTAGTTCCTTTGGACGTCTTAAGCTTCATTCTTCTTCTTATGTCACTAGAGAGTGCAAACCTGTAGGAGAACCCCATACTTTTGCACCAATTCATTTGTGCCAAGTCCTCTTCATGACTTTCCTCTCGAACTTCTTATATCTCATTGAATCATGTATTGCATCACAATGTTAGCTTAATAGAGGTCATATCAAAAGGTTATTCTTTGACCTTGTGATAGTTTGACCCCAAACATTGACCTAGGGTGTTCTTAGAGGTGAGCTTTGACCTAGTGACACTGTCATAAAATTCGGGGTTTACATCACATTTCTCCTAACTCCACACACAACATAGAAAGATCAAGAACCTTATTTTCATGTTGATTCAATGAATTAGTCAAAAACTAAAAATACAAAAGATAAATAGATGAAAAACTTGATTTGATAGGCCGTTTAAGATACGAGAAAAGACAAATTGAAGGTCACATATAATTTTAGTAGACAATTGGAACAAAATTTCTGACAACATATTCATAACATTCAATTGGCCATTTAGAAAATTGTCCCTAATATCCAAAATCAACATATTGCTAATCAGCATGTGAATCAACAAGGTAATAATATTATGAATATGGGGTCCCAATTTAGGAGGTAGGATAAGAGATTTCCACTAGTTAGGAAGCCCCTTGGGATTTACAGGTATAGATAGTTAGAATTATTTGGTATCCCTTGTTTTTCCAATATAATTCCAAATGAGATAAGGGGAAATATACCAAGATTTTGGGGTAATAATGAAATTGTGGGAGAAAAGATTTTGACACTTTGTCAATTTGACAAACAAATAAGAGATTGAGAATGATGAGGTGATGATGAAGCCGTTTGTTCAATCCTTGGAGGAAGGCACAAAATAGTTTTATAGAGGTCTTTGAAATACTAGTATTAAGATGTGAAGGTTTGATGTGAGGTTTTAGATTACAATATGGGGTTAGATTCATCCTAGCTTTTCCATGGATGAAATCACAAATATTTAGAAGGGAGTAAAGAAAATGGTGGTTTATTTTAATAATAGGTTCATAATCACAATGAGGAAGGTACCACCGCAATTGATACCTAATGCCTCCATGTGTTTTGTGCTATGCTACAGTGCATTTGATTCCAAAACTAGGTACTACTTGAAGAAGAAATCTAGTCTTCGAGAGGCATATACTATTTCCATTAATATTAAGAGAAATATGAGGGCATTTTGTAAGCATATCAAGAGCACAAACATCACTTGATATCCCAACATGGCAAAAAAACCCTAAGCAAAGCACTTATTGCTAATGAAAAATTGGATACATTGATGGGTGTTGTAAATAAACTATCATATAAGGTAGCAAGGAGTGAAAAAGAGCCACAACCTCCAAATAACACAACTCATTTTAATTAGGGCTAGCATTTGCATGATAGGCCCTAAATTGTGATTGGTGCAAAGACCACAACAATATGGCATACTAGATGCTCCTAGGCATATGAATTTTAAGCAACAATTTAAGGCGATTTTAGATCCTCTATGGGAGATTATGCATTGCTAAGAGAAACTTACATGGTGTGATATCTACTAGCTCCATTGTGATTTGGAAATTATGTCATTGCCTTGGTTGATAACATGAATGATGATAATTTATGTGAGGATGGACATGCAAAATATTGCAATGAAGAGGTTGATCAACTTGATGTATTTGGTTATGGATCCATGGAGAAAGAAGACGCATATTCTGATGAAGAAAATGCTAACCATACATTTCAATATGACCAAATTACCGATCAAAGACAGTATGAGTTGTTGGTTTCTGATTTGAATAATTGAAGGAAACCATGATACATACATATAAGGGTAAAAGTACAAAGCCATGTCACATTTTTATAATGGAAACAACCGACACTAATCCAACTTTAAACTTGAATCACTAAAAAGTGGCATATATGTTTTGAATTTTAAATGATGTAAACTAATAAAATGTGTATTTTTAGTATATTTTATGTTTCTATTTTTTTGAAAAAGTTAAAAATTATCTAAATATAGTTTTTATAAATTGACACTATAATTTAGGTATTGGTAAAATGTTGAAAAATGAAGTTACATAAGACGGTAACCTTTATATTGTAATTTTTTTTCCTTCACATTTTTTGTATTTATTTATAAGTTGAAACTTTAGTGCATGGGTATATTTTTATCCTATTTTGATAAGTATATATTTTTAAATAAATATAAAAATGTATGTGTATTAAAACACAACTGTTTCCATTTGACACAAACTTTCATACTAAATATTTATCTAAAATAGAAAAAAATTATACCATCTTAATATAGATTCTTTTATCTAGTGCATTATAATTTTTTAATTTAAAAAAAAAAGTTTTAGTATTTTTCTTGATGTGATAATCAACCTAATATTTTGTGTTGATAACATATTTTTAGTAAAAATAAAAAATAAAAAATAAAAAAATAAAAAAACAATTAATCTTTCTCTATATATATCATATGTTTGACCAAAAAAGATTTTTAGTTAAAAATACTCAAATTCACTTGTGTTGATAAGTTGGACAAAAGTGTGACACAACTTTATACTTTTACCCATAAGGGAAGTACATAATTAGATAAATATAGAGTAATCCTTGTTGAAGCTACAAGGATACATGCTCAAAATGGGAATTAGTTGAGGAACCTACAAGTTCTTTTGAATAAAAAACCTAGTGCTACAATGTTGAAAGGAAATGAACCAAATTTAGAAAAGGATAAACATTTGGGAAGAGGTGAAGACAAAAATGACAATCCTAAAAATGGGACATTGGAAAATAACACAAATCAAGATCAACAAAAAATAACCGAGAGGAAGTATATGAAAGGGTAACCAAAGTGCAACACCTTTAGGGGAAAATGATGCTTAAAGGGACAAGAACCCATCACTAGAGTGGAAGAAAATCCTTCCCAATTGAAGAGAGACGGAGTTGAAGACATAGTAAGGAAGAATGAGACATGAGCTAAGGATTTTGGCCTTGTAGATTAGTTATGTTTTATGTTCTTAATGTTAATCATACCACTATTTCACATGGTACACCCCTACATAATGATGAACTTGTTCATAAGTTGTCAGGTTCCAAAATAATAGATCCAAAATATTAGTTTTTCTCCACCACCTAGGCTAGGGGTTTATCTTCAAGAAGGTAAAGATAGGCCTATCTACAAAGTTGGGATGATTAAATGAGAACTACGAGAGTGGGTAAACTCTCTTTATCTTTGGGCTCAACTTAAGTATAGGAGGAATTTCCTATAGGTCACCTAAATAGGTTATTATATCAGTTTGGAATGACTAATCAGTTCATCAGACAATAATTATACTCAATTGTGTTCTTTACCCCTAAAAATTGTTAGAAGATAACACTAGTTGTAATAGACCTTTTATAACTGATTTTATAGCCTACATAATGTATTTTAAAATGAAAATAGTTTTTATAGTTATTTTTACACATTTTACGTTGAAAACGGTATACACATATTGGGCATGATTATCCAAACATATGATAGCTCAATTTCATTTAATATCAATTCTTGGTGACTGCCAAATCATGGACATCATGCAAATTTACCTCTATTTTTATAAAAGTGGTGAAAATATTTTATGTTTGATGAATGTGGAAGGTTGGGGTCTTCATTTGCTAGTGCCTTATTTGGTAACTTAAATGTGTCCAACTATTACAAACAATAATCAATAAGGAACAACAAAGATATCATGTAAAATAAATACTTCTACTTAATAATCCCTTTTTAATTTCATTAATATTTTTCTCTAATAGGCAAAAATTCAGTACATTTGAAAATGCAATTAGATTAAAATGTTGCAATTTTTTTGAATACCTAGGTAATTATTTATCTCGTAATAGTCCAATGTCAACCCCTTTTACACTATGTTGCTAATCAATGTATGGTTCATTCATAGTTGGATGTTGGAATTCAATGCTTCAAATAATTCCATGTTCCTTATGGTCATGAGTGATCTAAGGTTGAAGGTGTCAAAATCCTATGGTAAGTGCTTTTCAATGGATTCCAGGGAGGTGAACATTGTAGGTGTTGTGAACGACATGAAAGTTTAGCTAGCTGTATACCTAAACAAATCATTCATAATGGACAATTATTGTTGACTATCCAAGTAATTAGCGTATGATGCTCATTAGGATATGGGTTGCCTCAATGGGTGGTGGTGTACAAATGGATTTATATTTATTGAGGATAGGTATAAAAATTCTAATGAAGTGTATTATATTAATGTATTACTTGATCAATTCATTGGATACTTTGAAGGAAAAAGTGAAGAGTTTTCTAGGTCACACCTTCCCCCTACTCTAGCCATAAATGCAAATGACTTGTAGACCATGTTCTTTGATGTTGTATAATGCAAAGAAGGTTTAGGGGCCAAGATTGTTTATTTCTCACCTAATAGAAAATGCTCCAAGTATGTGTTGAAACTAATATTAAAATGTAATAATAACATTGTAGAGTATGAAGCCCTTCTATTAAGATTTAATATTTCTCACAAGCATGGGATTGAATGTGCAACAATTCTTCGAGATTAACATTCGTAGCTCAATATGTAAGAAATGTGTATGTGGTAGAAGATGAGGGTTTGAAAATGTATAATATTTTTGTTTGGGACACTATCGAGCTATTTGATGTAGTTGGTTAGAGAATGGATCAATAGGTCAACAAATATTACTTTTGATTATTTGGCTGCTAGGGCATCTAAGTTTCAATTGAAGTTGTATCCTTCCTAGTACACACCCAATGATGAGGTCCTCTCTAGACCTAGCATGCCTTATAATATTCATAACTAGTAGGTGTTTAATGACAATTAATAGATTTACGAATTTAGGAATTGCATGGATAAATTTGATAACTACCTGATTGATTGAGAACCCATGGATACATTTGATAAATTTCCATAGGGTTAGTGGATTTAGAGAATATTCTTGATGGTATTAATTGTTATAAGAGAAGAAGTTGACCAACTAGTGAAAAAAACATTGAAGGTGTAAATCTTGATACTAAAGTTGACCCAAAGATGATATACATTGGTAAGAAGCTCAAGTTGGTTGAGAAACGAACGTTGGTAGAATTGTTAAAAACATTTAAGAAATATTTTTCTTGGACATATG
Organism: Sequoia sempervirens; assembly: GCA_007258455.2. Lineage (NCBI taxonomy): Eukaryota > Viridiplantae > Streptophyta > Pinopsida > Cupressales > Cupressaceae > Sequoia > Sequoia sempervirens. The sequence goes on from VDFB02110859.1 coordinate 342,917, forward strand.
ATGAATTGAAGTAATATAGGATATATTTTTTCTAACATAAAACTATTTGTCAACTTGATGCAAAATCTTTTTGCTAGAAGCAAAGGATAATAAATCCTAAGCTTTCTCCAAAAAAGTAACATGAATTTATGAAGATAAAAGTGGTGGGCATCGTCAAACCAATCTAGCACTCATAGTAGGTATTTGATCTTTTTTTTAGTTGGGAATAAGAATGGGTAGATGAGACTATGTGAGAACTTCAATAATTTGGATGGTGAAATTTATTAAATATAATTATCCTCTCCCTAGCATGGATCACATCTTGCAAAAGGTCATTGGATCTAAATTAATTTCCATGATGACTAACTTATCAAGTAACAACTAGGTGGTCCATTCAAGGAATAAAATAATACAAGACTACATTCACAACTCCTTGGGACACCAATGTCTATGTGAGAATATTGTTTGGGCTCAAGAATGAAAGGTAACATTTCTAGAGATCCATGTATTTTGCATTTGTTGGAATTATAGATAAAATCATGGTAGTTGATCAAGTTGAACTAACAATCTACTCCAAGGATAGAAAAGGCCATTGCAAGCACTTGGAGAAAATAATTAAATGGTGGTTTAAATACAATATTTGCTTGAATCCCAAAAAATGTATATTTTCTGTAGAAGGTTTTTTTTGGGACACATTGTGTCAAAAGAAGGAACAAGGATAGGCACAAATTTTTTAAAAGCAATTGGTCTTATTCCTAGGCCCAAGACATTTAATAGAGTGAAAAAATTCTCTGGGAAGATCAACTTCTTGAGGATTTTCATACCAAAATTTGCTAAGACCAAAGAAATCTCCAAGATGTCAAAGCAGTAATCAATCACTTTGAGTGATGAACATGCTAAGGTGTTTATGAAGATCAAGGAAGCCATTAAAGAAGCATCAGTCTTGGCCAAATCATTCTAGCCCATTCCAAATATTCTCATTTTCTTCCTTTAATATTGTTTTGATTAGATGGGAAAAATAGGTTTTGAAGGAACCTGAAACCCTTTACATCACATTACATCAAAATTCTACTATGAAAGAGAACACATTAAAGCATAAGTGACAACCATCAGGCAGGAAACAACCAAAAAACAATGACCAAACAATAGGAAAGCAAAAACATAAAAACAACACAAAGACACATGAATCACTTCATATTCTTTATGGTATTGGCCACCTCAATCTCTTGATTGTAGTGTAGGTTAACCATGTCCAACAACTCTTGTGTTTCTTATTCAAACACCTCTCTTAGGATCCCCCTTATTCTAATGCTTGATCCTTTAGCCTCCTCTTTAAAAATATTCTTCCCCTTCCCCTTGGAAGTCTGATCCTTCTCAAGTATGTTTGCAAAGTACATTTGATCCTCATAGAGTTGATTGATCTTGCCAAAGAGAACCTTGAGAGATTCGGCACTATTCTTTATAGAATTATAGCTAACCTACAACAGTTTTTTGATGTCCTTATTCATTTCCTTTATATTTTCCTCCATTACACAAGGGAAACTTTCACATTGGGTTTTGAAATTAGAAAAAAAGCATTCCAAATCCACCAACCTCTCAATCAACAGGTCTGAGGAAGATCCCTTTGGTTGGTTAGACATGTTCTCCTTTAAGCCCTTGATTATAATGTTGACCTTGCTGAATTCGTAGAACACCCATTTAGCAATTTTAAAGGTGCAAGTAGCACCAAATCAAGCCATATTCAAATGCTCATACATGGTAGTATTATCATCATCAAGATAAGAAAAATCCTCAAACAAAGGATTAACATTTAAAGGCTTCAACTTGCCAAGGTTCGGGTTCACACCCACATCCTCCTACACAACCCTCTCACCTGAGGCCTCCTCATTGCCCGAATCCCCATCACCATCCACATATGGAGAGGTCTACCAAACATGGGAATCCTCAATATCAACAATGACCTTTACCTTTTCTAGAACCACATTCTTACCCTTCACAACACCTTTAGACCCCAACTTGTGCATTTTAGCAAGCCTTTTGGAAGCCGTCGAAGGAATCCCCTCATCCATATTGTCCCTTAATTGAAAAGATTGCTCCTCATCTTCCTTACTAGACACAATAGAACCCTAACCATGAAGTTCAACATTCTTCTTGGACCGACGACGGTGAGACCCACTAGAACTCAGCTTAGTATCTTCCCCACCAGACAAGGATCCACAAGAATTTGACCTCTGCATAAAATACTTCTTAGTAGGTCCCTTCTTCAAACTCCCATTTTTCCTTTTCTTAGAAGGGGAAGCCATAGGGGATGAGAAAACGCCCATAGTATTATCCTCTTCCACCTTCCATTCTTCATCACCATCAACACTTGTCTCCGAACCAAATGAAAAAGAGTCTTCACTAATGGCCTTCTCTTTACCCTTAACTAAATTAGGTGGGGTATGAGCTCTCCCATGCTCCATGATGAGAAAAATGAGCCCCTCATGAAGAATAGGGGACCTATGATTCTTGAGGCTGGCATAAACCAAAACTTCCAGGGAAGAAAGAAGAAAAAATGGAAATGAAACATGCAACCCATGTCTCAAATGGTTTAGTAGAGTAAAATGGTGCTCTAGAATAGTAGTAAACTGATCATTAAGAGTGACATACCACATTAAAACTTCCGCTACATCGAACCAAATTCACTTAAGGGAGAGGCATTCATAACCCCACGAGGGAAGCTTAAATAGTTTCTCTCATTATCCTAAGTAAATAACTGGTGCATAACATCTTCATTACTCTTCGTCTCTTTATAAAATTTGCACCCATCCATCAACAACCTAGTAATGAATGCAAGAAAGTCTTCATTGATGATGAAATCCACACTATTCAGCTTCAAACACCTATTATGCTAGTAGTGAACAAATGTAATGTCCCAATTTTAGCCCTACGCTCTTTATGGGATGATACCCTATTTTTGAAAATCTGTAGGCTGATCAGAAGTACAAATTAGGGGTTCCTATTTTGTAGGATGTTTCATTTGAGGTTTTGAAGGGTTGCATTTAGGAGTTTGGAAGTGAAATTTAGGGAGATTTTTGGGTTTTTGGAGAGCTTTAGGATGTGGTGACATGAATGTTATGAAAATGACGTGTTTCTAGAAGATACTTTGCATGAGAGAAAGGTTTTTGGGTTTTTCTTGGTTTTCAAAGAGCTTCAAAATGGTGTAACATGCATCTCCATCTGACAACCTTTCCCGACACTTACTATTTTTAGTAAGTCATGGAAGCTACTTAACTTGTGCTCAAAATGAGTTTGGAGCCACTTATTGTTTTTAGTAGTATGCTATTTTTGATAAGTGCTATTTTTGGTAGTTCTATGTTTGACAATAGTTTAGTAGTTTAGTTTCTATTTTGATCAGAGGAGTTTTGGTAATTTGGCCTTCAATACTTTTTGGATAATTTTGGAAAATTGAATAATTTAAGTTATTCTTATAGTTTAATGCTTTTTTTGGGCCCCATGGCCTAGGTGAATATCTTTATGTTGTTTTTAAAAGAGGGCCTTGAGTTTGGATCCCCTCATGAAGGAATTAAACATTTTAATGTTATATTATTTTCCATATACCTTGGACGCCTAGGGAGATGTGGAGAAAAGATGTTTTATTTGAAAATAATATTCAAATATACTTGGGCGTCCACTCTTGAAGGGGAAAAAAGGAATTTCAAGAGTCATCTCAAAAGTGCTACAAATACAGGGCTTTGCTCCATCTTTTGGTATTGATTATTGTTTACTGTATTGAAATGCTGCTAAAATGAATTCACAGCTCTCACTTTTAGTAACGCATACCTCCTAGCTCCATCCATTTAGTTTCATACTTGCAAGATAATACCTAGCTAGATTCCAAAGACTATGCTTCATCCAGGAGTGCAGATTTAGATTATTTCAGATTTATGAAATTTAGATTGCTATTGTATAATCCAATTTTTAGGTTGTTGGTTCATGTATGGCTGTAGCTTATTTTCATTCATAGCTTCTTATGAGAATTTTTGCTAGTTTTGGGTATTGGCTCATTGTCTTTCTAGGCCTTTGGGTGCCTCTTCTCATGAGTTTTCAAAATTTAATAACAAGATGTTGATTTCTTAGAGTTGGTCGCTCCCTTTAAGAGGCCCCCCCTTTTTGGTCTCCTGCATTGGGAATCATGCTATGATATTGAATGCTTTTTGAGGTTTTGTTTCTTACATATTGGATGCCTAATCTCTATTGTTCTTTGACACTTTGTTTGATGAAGTTTGGAGTTGTTTCGATGGAGATATGAGCATTCTAGTGATCTCCTTACTTGCTAGTTTGTGTTTTCAATTTGCTGATTTTGTATATCAAACTTGGTTATTCCAACTTTATGCAACATTTCTTTGATGTTCTCATTCATATTTGTAACAAGGAATATTGTAAAACATTTGTACTTGAGATAGAGCAAAAATTATCATTAAATTTCATTGTAAAAGGAAAGCATATTGTAAGGCTGGTTCAGTAGTACTGATCAACGATTTACTTTTAGTATTTTATATCTTTGTAAATTCCTCCTCTCACTAAATAAGTGGTCGAGTGTTTACTTTCAACATTAGTTGTTGTTCTCGCTCCCGTTGAATAAGTGGTCAAGCTTTTCATGGTCAGTTATCCGCCTACTTTACTTTCAACATTTACTTTTGAGAATGATTAGTTAGCTGCCTACAACATTGTATTTCCATCTCTAGTTTATTGCTAATGATCCGCTTGCATTGTATTCTCTCACCTCGCCTACATCGAGATCTTGGTGATCAAAAAGTGAAGGGTTCCCATTCAACAATTTTGATTATTGGACTAACCTTAATGGGTGCAATTTGTTTGGTGAAAATTTCAAAAAAAAACTAAGGGAGATATTTCAGTGGTATTAGAGCCTGTTTTCCTACCATCGTGTGAATTTAGTGCTTCATTTTTCAAATGAGAGACATAGATCTCCAATACTAGACAAAAAAATAGAACAAAGTTCATTTTCAACTTCCAGTTAATTCTTGAAGTTGAGTATATTTTCTTAAGGTTTTGTAGAAACTAAGAGCTATCATATTGAATATGGCTTTAAATGAAGAGAAAAGTTTGGATAGGTCACTCTTTCTTGTAGGTACAAGGCTCAATGAAGAATGTTAGGAAAGAGGTGAAGAAGTGAGTATATTGTCTAAGTTGGAACATTGTTTGAGCCAAGTCCAACAGTCACCTACTAAAATGATCCAGAAGGCATTATCTCTTGCAATGATCTCTTTGATTCATCCCTACTAGATAAGGCATCCAGATGAAGATATAAGTTTGTTGGTTACTTCATGCTTTAATGAAATTATGAGAATTCTAGCACCTTTGATGCCTTATGATGATGAAACTTTGAAGAAGATTCTTCATATGATTGTAGAAAGTTTCCAAGATTTTGATGAAACTGGTAGGAATCAATTTCCCAAAAGAGCTGCTATCTTAAAGGCATTTTCAGATCTTAGGACATGCATTTTTCTATTAGACTTGGAAATGCAAAAAATGATTTATCACTTGTTCTACTACCTCTTCATATCCGCTTGGAGTGAATAAGAAGATAATGTTATTACAGCTGTAAATAATATTCTTGTTCTCATTATTAAAGGGGTTGATGAAATTCCACCAAATGTCCAATCTCTCCTTTTGGATGCATATGAACGTGAAGAAATGATTTCTCCTATTGCTGATATGTTGATCAATGAATTGTTTAATCAATGTGAGGAGGAATTGAAGCCACTTTTGAAGAAGATAGAGCGGGTAGAGGAGAATTATGAAGAAAAAACAAATATAATGTTGAATTCCAGAGATTCTATATCAGAATCTTAGATTACAACTACAAACATGCAATTATCCATGTACTCCATAGAAGAGTTCAATGAGGCAATGCCAATTTTGGAGTCTTAGGAGGTGTCCATGCTTCCCTACAGAGGAGTGCAGTGTTTCAACACTAGCTAAGGAGACTCATGATGAGGTTTCAAGAGCTAAAATAGTTATTATGTCTACAATTTATGATATTCTATTAGCTAATGAATTACTTCTACATCTCCACAATTCAAGAGTATTTTGGTTATAACAAGAAGAAAAAGCTAAAAAGGTAGAAGTAGAAAATTCTTCCAACACTAATGCTGAATCATGTATTGAGGAAGACATAGAGGGAGCTAATTCTAGTAAGCATAAGACTGATTTCTCTTTGCTTGAAGACAAATCGAAGCAAAGAGCTAGCAACCTAGAGAGCACCATTGAAGAGATGATGAGAAGTGTGCAATAGATGCGTGGTAGCCTGAGAAGCACAACTGAAAAGATATTGATATCTTTATACTCTAAAGCAACACTTCATCAATTCAATTAGATCATGGAAAAAGAAATCAAAGTTCATCAATTGTTGCTAAGGAGATTCAAGTTTTGTCCAAACTAGATGAAATTCACTGGCATGTGGAAATCCTGATTTATTATGTGCCAAGGAGCCAAGGTGTGTGCCACATTCCTCTTGCTGATTTGAAGTCTATTAGGAATTCTATAGAAGAATTCAAAACAAGTCTTTTGCACATCATTGGTGATATGAATAGGGTTGCTAAAGTTGCTGATGAGGCTTTGGAATGGAACAAGCAAATAAAAGCTAAATTTCTTGAAGTTGAAGAGGCCTTAAGAGAAGCTGAAGATCAAATCATTGCTGCTAATAGTATTAAGGAACAAGAAGACAAGAAGAACACAAATAAATTCAAGAAGTCCTTGAAGACCTTGATCTCATACAAGAGAATTTTGACTTGAATTGTTGTCTTGAAAGAATGGAGAATTCAAATTTGCATCAACATGTCTTTCAGGCTTATGATAATCCTTTATTTGAGGTTGATGCTAATGAGTTTCATGAAAATCTTTTTTTTGAGATTAATGAGGAAATATCGTTAGACACTAATGTTGAATGGAGGAATTCTAGCACTTCATCCAATAGTGGAATAATGATACATGAGTTGCATAATAGTGAGACTACTGCTAATAATAATGCATCCACTCTTTAGGAAATGAAAAATCAAGGAATGACGTCGTTGTTCTTGATTGGCATCAAAGAATTGATTGGAATTCTGATGAAGAGTTTATTCAATATTTGTTGGGGATGCTGGTTTGATTTATGTCAAATTTTATGTTTGCACCAAATTCCTTGAGAGTAACTAATTTTAGAATTGAGTTTGATGAAGGGTTCATTGAATCTTTTCGGAAATTCATGTCTCATGATTTTGGATTCAATTTTTCAAGTGAATTTAGATTTGTTGAATACTTCTTGGAGTTTCAAGAGGTAATGATTCGGGTGGACCATACAAATCAGAGAATTCAAGTCAGAGTAGTTCTTTATCTGCGGAATGGCACCTCCTTGCTTATGATTTGGAATCTTGGTATAACTTGGGATTCAATGATTATTGAAGCATGAAAGGAAGAACCAAGACAAGGTGTTTACATGTCTAATAATCCATCCTCTGGGTTGAGTGTTGTTTCATCTCACACTAATCCTTTCTTGGGATGGTATTTGAAGAAATTGAGTGTTCCATGTACACTTGTTGTTGAAGCTTTCATGGTGAGGCTTCAAAGATTCAATAAAGGGAACATCAGTCTTTGGAGAGCACTCTTAGTTCTAATCAACATTTGGGAATGTGTTGAGAAATTTCTCTAGAATTTTGGAGATCATTTTCAATTGAGTATCCTTGTTTGGAATTCTCAACATTCTCTGATGATAATCATTATGTGTGGAAAGAAGTATGTATAGAATAATAAGCATCGAATTTTCAGATTGTTGGATGTTGATTCCTTCTTTAGCACCCAATTTTGGGCTTTTCTTGTTCATCAATTGAAGGTTTGGATACAAAATTTGAGAAAATAATGTCTTTTTTCTGTGATGGAGTCTTCAAAAAGGGTGTTTTCAATAGTGGATATGAACAAATGTGGTATTTTTCATGTTGATTCTTAGTTTTGCAGTGACTATTGATCTTCTTAGATGTTGATTTTCCTTAAATTAGATCTCAAGTTGACCTTTTTAGACTTTTTTGATATTTGGTGTATTCATTTTCAGACTTTCCAATTTCTTATCAGTGATGGTTTTTGGCCTCAAATGGGGGAAATAATGTTCCAGAGTGATCTAAATCAGTATTGGATAGTGTTCAAGTTCTTTTCCAGTGGTTATCTTTGTACATTCTCTTGTACAAATTTTTGGGGCAGCGAACCTTTACTTGATTTGGTTTGTCATTTTGAGACTCTTGGAGAGAGATTTTGCAAAAGTTGTCAGGAGTCTTCTTGGATATATATATTATTCGTAGGAGGCATTGTACATCTTTGAGAAGTATTGAGGATGAGATTGTTGAGTTCTTGCAAAGGGTTGTTTTCTTCTTTGCAAGAAGTCTTGAAGGAGTCACTTTTGCAATCATGACTCTGATGCTTTGAGGAGTCATGCTGATGAGAATATTTTTGAGTTGATTAAATTCTTCTTCTTTGTTCCCTCGAATGTGCTAGTCATTGGCATTGTAGATATTGACTCCTCAGAGTTTTTTGGGCGTGAGATGTTGCAAAATTTTGATTTAAGTCCTTCCAAGTTTTTCAGTTTGGGTTTCATGAATGGTAACCTTTTGGGGTTACAAGGGAGGTTAGAGAAAAAGTGGCACAAGGCATTTAATTGGGTAATCAGAGTGGTGCAACATCAACATGGTGGGTCTTTTCAGAGATGGACATGGGACCCTAGGATCCTACTTAGTTCGGTATGGATCAGTCTTAATGATTGGAGTGTAGTGACATTGCTTGAGGACAAACAATTTTGGGAAGGGCAGACTTTAATGTCCCCATTTTAGCCCTACACTCTTAATGGATTGATAGCCTATTTCTTGAAATCTGTAGGTTGATCAGAAGTGCAAATTAGGGTTTCCTATTTTGTAGGAGGTTTTAGATGAGCTTTTGAAGGGTTGCATGGAGGAGCTTGGAAGTGAGCTTTAGGGGCCTTTTTGGGTTTCTGGAGAGCTTCGAGATGTGGTGGCATGCATGTTATGAAAATGACATGCATTTTTGATAGATACTTTGCATGCGAGAAAGGTTTCTTGTTTTTTTTTGGGTTTTTAGAGAGCTTCAAAATGGTGTAACATGCATCTCCATCTGACAACCTTTCCTGACACTTACTATTTTTAGTAAGTCACGATAGTTGCCTGACTTGTGCTCAAGATGAGTTTGGAGCCACTTACTATTTTTAGTAGAATGCTATTGTTAGTAAGTACTATTTTTGGGAGTGCTACGTTTGGCAACAGTTCAACAATTCAGTGTAGTTTCTATTTTGAGCATAGCAGTTTTGGCAATTTGGTCTTCAACACTTTTTGGCTAATTCTGGAAAATTGAATAGTTTAGGTCATTCTTATATTTTAATATTATTTTTGGGCCCCATGGCCTAGGTGGCTATCTTTATGTTTTTTTTAAAAGAGGGCCTCAAGTTTTGACACCCTCATGAAGGAATTAAACATATTAATGTTTAATTATTTTCCATATACCTTGGATGTCTAGGGAGATATGGAAAAAAGATGTTTTATTTGAAAATAATATTCAAATATACTTGGGTGTCCACTCTTGGAGGGGAAAAGAGGAATTTCAAGAGTCATCTCAAAAGTGCTATAAATACAGGGCTTTGCTCCATCTTTTGGTATTCATTATTGTTTATTGTATTGAAATGTTGCTAAAATGAATTCAGAGCTCTCACTTCGAGGAACACATACCTCTTAGCTCCATCCATTCAGTTTTGTACTTTCAAGACAATACCTAGCTAGATTCTGAAGACTGTGCTTCATCTAGGAGTGTAGATTGAGATTATTTCAGATTTCCAAAATTTAGATTGCTGTTGTATAATCTAATTTTTAGGTTGTTGGTTCATGTATAGTTTAGCTTATTTTCATTCATAGCTTCTTGTGAGAATTTTATCTAGTTCTGTGTATTGGCTCATTATCTTTCTAGGCCTTGGGAGCCCCTTCTCACGAGTTTTCAAAATTTAATAACAAGCTCGGTTGATTTCTTAGAGTTGATTGGCCCCTTCTAGAGGCCACCCCTTTTTGGTCTCTTGCATTGGGAATCATGCTATCATATTGAGTGATTTTTGAGGTGTTTGTCTCTTACATATTGGATGCCTAATCTCCATTGTTCTTTGGCACTTTGTTTGATGAAGTTTGGAGCTGTTTTGATGGAGATATGAGCATTCTAGTGATCTCCTTACTTGCTGGTTTGTGTTTTTAGTTTGCTGGTTTTGTATATCAGACCTGATTATTCTATCTTTATACAATATTTCTTTAATGTTCTCATTCATATTTGTAACAAGGAATATTGTAAAACATTTGTACTTGAGATAGAGTAGAAATTATCATTAAATCATTTTAAAAGGAAAGCATATTGTAAGGTTGGTTCAATAGTATTGATCAATGATTTACTTTTAGTATTTTATATCTTTATATTTTCCCATTCCCGTTGAATAAGTGGTCAAGTGTTTACTTTCAACATTAGTTGTAGTTTCCGCTCCTACTGAATAAGTGGTCGAGCTTTTCATGGTCGGTTATTCGCCTACTTTATTTTCATCATTTACTTTTCAAAATGGTCAGCTAACCGCCTACAACATTGTATTTCTATTTCCAGTTTATTGCTAATGATTCCCTTGCACCGTATGCTCTCACCTTGCCCACATCGAGATCTTGGTGATTAGGAAGTGAGTGGTTCCCATTCAGCTGGTTTCATTATTGGGCTAACCTTAATGGGTGCAATTTGTTTGGTGAAAATTAAAAAAAAAAACTAAGGGGGATATTCAACAAGCTTCACAGAGGCTTTAGGGTCATGAGCATGAAGCCTTTCTAAAAAGGGCATGGTTTCCCATGTCTCAGAATCCTCCAAATTAGTTACTTGTTTTTTCACTTATCGCAGGATAGAATCCTGCTCTTATCACCACCCATTTCAATTCCCAACATTAATAGATACCTGAACCGAATGACACTTGCAAGAATACAACTGAGCATGTGGGAATGGGAATAACATAGCCCATAAAATGTGTGGTAATCAAGAGGGCGATAATTACTCAATCACCCCAAATCACAAGCCTAAATAATGATGGGTATTACAAGCCTCCTTTCATATTGTTGTTATTGTGCTACTCCAAAATAATAAGGATGGATTTGATAATTCTATTATATTTTTAGTAAGCCTTTGCAAGGGGAAAAATTGAAATATTTAGTAATGGAAAAACATGCTTATGTCCTCATCAAAGAAATCAATAATTATAGGCAATACTTACTATAGGAAAAGATAATTGCAAATGTTCTGAACACAAGAGTAAAATATATTTCCACTTGGTAAGAAGCTTTAGGAAATAAATGAAAATGGATAAATAAATCCAAGAATATAATATTGAGGGATAGACAATGAAGTTGGTTGGAGGCCAAGGCTTGGTGAAACTTATGATAAATGTAAATTTATAAGCATTGAAGGTTAATGTAAATGCTATTGATTGTCTATACACTTGTTTTCAATTAAAGGATGATCCTTGGTATGAGGATATCATATTCTACCTTGAAAAAATGAAATATCCCTTTGGGATGAATGATTGCCAACAAAGAAATCTCCAGCCATAGTCCAAGAAACATGTGTTGGTACATGATAGCCTAATATGGAGAGATCTAAATGGGTTTTTAACCAAGTGACTTAACCAATAATAGTTGAGAAAGGCAATGGATGAAAGCCATAAAGGAATTTTTGGACATTTCAAGGCCATGAATACTATACACAAGATCATTGGAGCAAGTTTTTGGAGGCATACTTTATTCAAGGATGTAGCTTGAAGAGTGAGGAGGTGTGACTTCTGCCAACGGTTTATAGGTAAGTTAAATTTTGGATGTTTTCTCCTATTTATGTCTATGATGGTAGAGGCTCCATTCCAACATTGGAGAATTGAAGTCATAGGGAAAATTCAAGAAATATATAGCAATGGATACAAATGGATTCTTGTGGCTACCAATAAATTCACTAAATTGATTGAGGCTATTCCAACCTCCAATGCTACATCAAAGGTGGTAATAGATTTTCTAATCAACATAATAATAATATTTTTTGTGCCTACATGAATCACTACATATAATGCCATGCGTGTCATATCACACTAGTTCAACTTTAAAAAAAAGTATGTAATCAATTTTATTTAATATTTACCCTATAATTACCAAATAAATGAAAAAGTCAAGTCTAGAAACAATAAAATTATGTAGATTATCAAAATAACTTGGGGTATAAATAGGAAAATGGGGGACAACAAGCTGAAATATACAATGTGTTGAAAGGGTGACTTACAAGGCTACTATTGGTAAGATATTGTTTGAGCTTGTCTATAGCTTGGATTCCAAGATGCTATTTAGTTTGAAGCTTCCTATCCATGGTTAGCATTTAAAACATTTCTTTATGTAAGTAATTGAAATGGTGAAAATGGGAAACCTTTGGGTTTTTTCCTTAGGGTTTGACACCTTTCCCAAATTTCATTGAGTTGTGTGTTGTGGGGGATGTGTGAGTGGAAGGATGGAATAGGGGTTTGATGGATTTGGACAAGGTATGAGGTTGACTTACAACTTGATAGGTGAGTCAACCAACCCTTAGCCAAATCTAGAAATGACCTAAAAGTGAAATGTAATGATCTAATTGACACAATGATGTAAAATAATGTTCTGATACTAATACACAAAAAATGAGATGTCATAGAGGAAATTAGACAATAGAAATAGAAAGGAGAGGACACTATGCACATGTGGTATAAATTTTAGCTTGCTTTATCAAGACAGTGTTGGGGGTACCACTTTCTTGCTAGGTATTTTTTAGATATGTTTTTTCAAGTCCTTTGATTTCGGATCTGCACTTTCGTTTCTCGTCTGCAAACTTGTTGGATCAGTGTCAGATATTTCTGTAATTGACTTTCTGTGACTTGTCAAGGCCTAGGGTTTCAAATGCAATAATGAATAAAGTGTCTTCAAACTTCCTTTTCTCCTCTTTAATTCGAGATTTGCACATTCACAAAGAGAGGAAATGTTGGGCCATTTTAGGGGCTTGCCTCAATCAAACCTCGTGTAAGTGTTTCCACTTCCTAAATGGAAAATGATAAATAGATAAATGAAAGGAAGGAATGATGAAATCAAAAAGTGCTGCAACTCACCACCCTTCAATGGGTTCTTTGAAGGACTGAAGTCAAAACATCGGATCAAAGATCTTAAATTGTGCTTGCTTGATTTACTTGAATGCTTGAATTTTCTTTCAAGACCTACAACAAGGGTTAGCCTTCACAAAAAAATAAACCTGAACAAACTCACATAAACTTTCACATGATGTTGGATCTTGAATTGTTGCAATAAATCTCTAATGGCTGCTCTTGACTTGCTTTTGAATGTTCTTGATAATTTCTTGAACATAAACTCACCTTAATGATTCTTGTTCATGTTCAAATGATGCAATAACTAGGTATTTATATGCAATCGTTCTAATTTATTGAAAATTAAATCTTGACAACCAACTTTAAATATTTGAATTTTAAAAAATAAAATGTTGACACTGACATATTTGAATTTGGAGCCAAAATAGGGGGACATAAGAACCCTAGGCACTAGTGTCCTAGCCCTATTTTCAGGGTTTAAAGTGTCAGGGACAAATAATTAAATGAGAGCATTTGTTTTATGCTTACAAATTATCAAAAAATATTTAAAATAAGCTGTGGAATTCATAATTTTGGAAATTAGGAGCTTAATTAGGTCCAATAACTTAAAGGGGAGAAAAAACATAGTGTAAAATTTGTGGTGTGTTGTGTTTTGTAAATAATGTGATGTTTTGTTGTTGTGTTATCATGATCCCTATTTGAGCATGATAAAGTGTGTGATCCCTTGTCATATTTTTCCTTTTGTAGTATGCTTCCAAAGACATGGATTCTCATTGTTCCTTCATGAAATAGACATCAATAACTAGAGCTAGTGTTAAGAATCAATTTGACATTGACAAATTCCTTATGAGTCCCACCTTATTTATGTGTATCTTGACTCTATTTTTACCATAGTTAATAATTGACTTTAGAAAATTTTAGTTCGATTTCCCATGACGAGTTTTACTCAAGGATGCTTAATTAATATGTTCTATAAAAAATATTAGTGAATTTTGTGTTGGGGATGGTCATGTGGTGAATTTTTTGTATGTAATAATGTGTCTGTATATGTTCTTTTTATTTGTAGGATCTCAATCTTTTATGGCACTTGCACAATTTATATTTGGTTCTCATGTTCCAAGATTCTTAAGAACCCCATTCCCCACTATTATGTGTTGTGTCCTAGTATGTATCTCATTCCTTGATAGACTCTTTCTCTTGCTTTTTATTCTTTTCTCACGATTCCTTGGGATTACAATGAAAAATTGAACCTTGGACCCATGTCCAATGGTACAAAGTCATCTTGACTCCCTAGTTTTCACTTTGTGTTCTATTTTAGAGTCGCATACTCCCTTGGAAACCTAGAACCCTTGTGTACCTTCTCTCTTTGTTATTTTTGGGTCTTAGATCTGGAGGGATCTTGGAACTTGAGACTTGGTTTTGTTAGACACACAAGACAACTAATAGGGGTGGTGAATTAGTTGTATATTAAAACCTTCAAACCCTTATCAATATTTAAACCCTTATTAAGCATCTGTATGAATGTAAACAAATGAAGCATCAACACATCAACAACCTTACACAATAAAACACTAGATTTTATGTGGAAAACCCTAATTAGAGAAAAAAATGGTAAGAATTAACTTACATATATTTGAATAACAACATTGATTACAAAAGGATCTCTACCTAAAGGACTCACTATCCAAAAGAAAGAAGGGCTCACTACCCGAATAGAAAGAGTATAAAGAAACTATTACAAGGAGGTTCACTACCTTAGAGCAATAGGAGAATCCACCAAAAAAATTCTACTCCATCTACAACCTTCGTTTCATTGCCTCCAAAAACTTCAAGTACACTAGAATGTACACACCTTTTGCTCGTTTCTTCTGGTAGTCATAGGTGTTCATGCTCACACTCAGATCTCAAAAATTGATGGCATACACTCCATTTCACATCACACAACATACCACACACTTCTCCAATAATTGACCTTGCATATATATCCTCCACAACCTCAAACAACCTTCTCCAATTTGGTTTCAATGAAACTTATGCACCTCAAATGTGCAACCGCCAAATAGGTTGGTACCAAGCACCTTTGTGGTTGAAAGAAGTGAAGGTGGACCACACCAAGGGTTAACCAAGACCCAAATCTACATAGACATTCTACACCAAGCTTCAACAATCAATGAAGCACATCCAAAAGTAACACTAACACACAAGGTTGGCCAAATTGGAAGTAACACTACCAAGGAAACACATACACACTTCACTAGGTTTGAAAACATCCTACAGACCACATAGAAACATAACACATCTTGGAACATTCCAACACCAACATAACATTCAAACACGCTGTCACAAACACATGCAACTAAGAATACTATCATCTTGTGCAATTAGTCAAACTGCCACTGTGACACAACACATGAACTAAGCTTGTGGAATAGGTAAACACCAACCCTTTCATGAGAAGATAGATACAAGCATTATTAGCATATTCTAAAATCCACAAGACAAGAAGCTTCAATGTGGAGAAATGCGAAGCAATTCCATTTACCAGAGAACCTTCTTGACAATCCAACACATTGTCAAACACATCTTGTATTGCCACATGATACAAAAAATTGAAACTTTGGATATAACATATTCAAAGACCACTGATCATTATATCCAAAGCACACAAGAATATCTTCAAACATGAAGAAATGTAGAGCAAAACACAAAAAACATCTTTGTCACCTTGAAGACTCTTTATGAAAATTTTCTCAAAAGCACTTGAAAACCAAGTGACCATGCTGCATTTGCAACACCTTCTCAACACCACAAACACCTTTTCATCATGACCACACTAGAGGTTGGCATAGGTTGACATCAATGATAACACTACAAACAACATAGTGCAACAGGTTCCAAGGTCTATGTTTCTCAAACTTCTTGATCCCACCAGTCCTCTTTTCCCCATTCTTTTCAACACCTATAACCCTTTCTCGGACCTTGGACCTTTGGAGGTTGTAGGAACCTTTGATTTTTTTCTAAAGTTATACTTCCTTTCAACCTCCCAAACCCTTTGCTTCCTCGTCCCTTTGGATTCAAACCCCTAAGAGAACAATTGACTTTGGTATTAGTTCCCTAGTCCCAAATTCTCTTTGTGAGCTATATATTGGAATTCCTCTCATTTTTTCCCTCAGTTCTCAACCCCCAATCCCTTTTCCATCTTTAGATCAAGACTTGATCCTTTCCCCATCCCTTTAGTTCAAGTCAATGGCCCCTCCTAGGACTCTACTCTCATCCTTCACCCTTTTCTAATTATTGATGTTGATTTTTTCCTAACTTTTGACACATTGAGTCTCATTTTTTAACTAAAATTATTTTTTCCTCCAGACACCTTGGTCCTCATGGCTTCTTTCTTTCCTCTTTCCAATTCTTAGATTCTTGATCCTCTTTGTGACCTAGCTCCTTGTGATGTCTTATTTTGACAAACTTCAAGCATGTGTCAATAGGCCCCTCTTAGAATTTTTACTCTGCTAGACACTTCTATGACTAGGAAGCCCTAACATGATGCATTATTTCAATTACCTCCTCCATGGAAATATTTTTCATTGAAAAAAATTAATTCCTATTTACCTTAGGGTATTTTTTGACTATTTTGTGAGCTTGACCTATTCCTTAACATGCCATAACCCATTTGAGATTAATGAGGGAAATTTGTTGATCATTTAAGATCTTTCCTCCATGCATTGTGTGCACAACTAGGCATCTTGGCCATGATTTATGGCACAATTCATGGAGAAACAATGCCTAAAGAGTATGGTTTTCATCTAATTGAAAAATTTATGAATTTCCATGAAGATGTTCTTGCCCTCTTTCCTTGCTTGTGAATTTTAAGAGTTACCTGCACCTTGGCATCTCCAACACTCAAAATACACCCTACATGAGAACTACATATAAAAGTTCATTACATATTCAAAAGGTTGATGATTTTGTTGTGTTTAGTGACCACACTGATTGAATGATCTAGGGTTTTACATTGAAACTATAAAAAAATATTTTGGGAGTATCATACTTGTGAAACTAGAAAGGATAAATTTTTTGAGTGTTATTTGTAGCAAACTTTCTCCATGATAGTTCAAAGTTTTATAGGACTATCTTAGTCACAAATAGGGTTTCTTTTTGACCAATTTTGATGACGTGTGTGATACTAAATTTGATGAATGTGAGAATGTTCTAATTTATTGCAAGCCTTGTAATGGTGTCTTTTCTATTATACATGAATTTATGTTGCTTTGCAATAGAATATTAAGTATGATTTTCTTTGATATCATACATTTGGTGTATATGGTTGCATAACTCAATATATTTTGTGGTTTTAGTTTTCTCTACTCTCAATATATTGCGACTTTATTTACCAATTTATCAGAACCATTATTGAGAACTAATTATTCAATTACATACCTTAAAATGAACAAATTGTTAAACCAATAGCTTAGGAGTAGACCATTTTTTTGCATTTCATGATTTAGTATTATACCTAGGGTAATATCTTTAGCGAGTTTCAACAATCTAAACCATTTCTTGCATCACAATGTTAGCTTGATAGAGGTCGTTGTAGTAAGTTAGCATTTGACCTAGTAATAGAATTTGGGGTCAAAGTATACATTTGGATACTCTTGAATTTTTATTAGACTATACTATCTTCAATTGTGGTTAAATCTTGTTAAGAATCACCTCTAGGAACACCCTCTTGGGCCTAGCTAGGCCCAAGGTGTGGGATATATTATCAACTCTCATTCAATGGGCTTCAAACCTTCATAATCTATTGATGAATCTTTGTTTTACCCTCATGTATGAGAGCCACTGGCCTTGAGGGTGAAGCTACATTCTAGGATTGTGGATCCATGGTTTTGGGACTTAACACACTTCTAATTATTAATCATTAATCTTCTCATGGTTTCATGATGAGATCATATGTGAATCTTGATGTGTAGCATTATCTATATTTCAAAAATGTAAATAAATTCAAGTATTCTTATAGATTCTTTTCATATTGTAGACCTCCACCACCTAGTGTTTAGGAAACTTATCTAGTGCATTAAAGGTTTTTCAACCTTGTCCATCACTTTTATTGTCAAAGGTATGTCAAAGAATACTAAGATCTATATTGAGTAGGATGGATGAGGTAGTCACATTGAGTTGGAGTGTACTCCATATGAAAATGTGTTATTTTTGAACGTGGGTCCCACTACTTGATTTGATCAAGGATGATCTTAATGAGATGACACATGAAACCTTAATTGACATTTGATGGATTGTATAATGTTAGAATTTGTTAATATTTTGATACTTTTCCCCTTTGATATACCTTTTTTTTTTATGTAATATGTACTTTATCTTGTGGTTTGAATAGAAATTTAAAAAGTTTTGATATAGAATTTTTGACTTGTATATTTGATGTTTTTATTTTTTATGAAATTGTGGGTATGTTGTGTCAATGTGATAAACACATTCTTCTTGCTGGTTTAAATTATAATGAACACATTTTCTTGTCCTATGTTATGGTAAACTATATTTTATTTCTCTTAAATTTATAAAGGTTGAATTGTAATTTGTAATATGGCATGTCCTCAACCATGAAGTGTTATGAGATTTTATTTAATATTATTTTAAGTAATTTTTCTTTGTGTAACCAATTCAAAGGAGTCATAATCAATTAATAGTCATATAAGTTCATTAAGTACTATTTAATTTTTTAATCTTAAACATAATGTTATAAAGTAATAGAATCATTCAATTTTAACTTGTTTTTGGGAAAGCTACTCTCATGTTAAACTATAAAAGGTTGAAGTGTAAGTAGTAATATGGCATGTCCCCATCCATGGAGTGCTATAGGTTATTTATTTAATATTTTTAATTTGACCAAGTCTTTGTGTAACCAACTCATTCACAGGTAGTCTTAATGAATTATAAGTTAGATAAGTTTATTTAAGTACCGCATAATTTTTATTTATCTTATACATATTGTTACAATGTAAACCAACAAATCATTCAATTATAATTTTTTCCTAGGTAAAATACTCTCATTTCAAATTTGAAAAATGAATCCGAGTTATAGGCATTTAACTTATACTAATTAGATGTAACCATTCTTAATAGTCAAAATTTCAAGACAATTTTATAATGTATTACAGGGGTGTTTGGTTAAGTAGAATAAATATTGTAGGTATTTGCAATTGTAATTTCATTCTAAGTCAAAATAATTTTATAAATAAATTTTATTTTGGATTTGAACTTGCAGAAGGACAAAGAACGCTAGGTTGGATGGTTGGTTCTCACTCACAACTATCAACCATTATCATGTTCACAATGCTAATTTTCCACTATCTTGAGAGTGTTTGAAGATATAACACCAATTGTGATTGCACAATTATCATCTCATATGTACACAAGTTTTTATAGACTTGTTGATTATGCCATTATATGTGGATTTTACTGTTAAGTCAAATGTCGATAGGATGATGGATATTTGCTGAACTATGATCTATCAAATAGATTGTAATGCTTTCCATCATGATTATTGAAATTAGGTTTTCTTGTTTATTAAAATATTTACCTCATCTATTTTTGTCTTCGCTTATATTTATTCTTTTATGTCTTGTTATTCAAGTTGTTGACACTTGATATAGTGTTAAACTTATTTGTATTTTTAATGATTAGTTTGATTCTTATCTGACTTTGGATGAAATTTCTATACTAGTTCTTCCATGTCATAATTTCTTTCTATTTATAACTTTGATTATGTTTCTTCTAGTTTCTTAGTATAGTTTTAATTAGTTATATTTTAGTATGTAAAATGTAGTTTTAAAACATAAAAAATAGTTGTTTATTCTTAGTATTTCATTATTATTTTGTGAATAAGCTTAAGTCATGAAACATTTCATTTTTATAACATGTTATTTGAACTATATTGGTGTGTGAAAGAGGTGGTTTAATTAATTAGAATATAAAGATCTCAATGTTTACCCTTTAGAAAGGAATGCAATTAATTCATTATTGTGGTTCTTACATAACACAAATCACAATGTATGTAAATTATTTATAGAATTTGTGTACCTTGTCCTTGATAAAATTTCTTGAGCACATTATGTTCAATCCAAGATGTCTCCTAAAATTATATTTTGTGCTAAGAAAATGTTCTCTTTTAGATAGTTATAAATAAATTGGCAAGATTCCAATTTGACTCTTATGATAGATGGAAGGTTTTGGAAGTTGTGCACCCTTAATTTTTACTTTTTATTTTATTCTTGTAGTCCTAAGAACACCTATAATGATGTGTAATATTATATTGGCCCAAGTTTTTTCCATCATTTAGTAATGAATTGTATATGTATATATAAAAATAGTAACCATATTTCTAATAATCTTGTCTCATCATATTGATAAAGAAAGCGTATTTATTATGATCTTATCTTTACACTCTCTTATGTTTGAGTTTGATTAAATTTTTGTCTTTGTTCCTTTAAAGTAGTTTCCACATAGTATCAAGGTAGATGTGACAATTATTGGAAGTTTGTGTTGTCATTTCAATGCCAATTTTTTTTTGTTGTTGCATTGATGTAAACCTATGGAGATGTTTTGATTGGTTGCATTATGTTGTCATTAGTAGTATCACTATTGTCAACCTCTAGTGTTCTTTGATGAGCATATGCTTGTGGATGTTCAACCTCTTGTGTGGTTAAGATGATGAGAAACTGTTGCAGATGTTGAGATGGTGTTTGTGTGATTTAGATATGTTGATCAGAGGTGTTATATATAGAGTTTCAAGTTTTTGATTGTTTTGTAATGCCCAAAAAGTTTTTACAATAAAATATAGCTAAGGGAAATACAAAAATTTAATATTTCGATTACAACACACGAATAACTCACCAAACTTTGTTTCCAAGCACACATTTCATAAAAATCATAACAATTGTCCAATTACAAACTATGATATCTAGTTAAGGAATTAATTTGTTTAGACAATCCTAATAGGGTTTCAAGAGGAGACATGGAATCCACATCACCAAGGTAGGCTTTATTAGCTCTACAACTCACCATTCATCACAACTTAATTCAATTCACAAGCTATGACCATACAATGTATCAATTTTAACTCAAAGTAAGGAAAACGAGCAAACCTCAAGGGCTATACCTAATTTCTTGGGGGATCATCTCTAATGGCCTTGCCTATGTATATATTTCATAGAGGAATCATAGTTCAACAACTTGAGTCCACTCAACTCATATTTGGTTGACTAACAATCACACATAACACCTAGGTTTAAAACACCACTAACTCACAATGGTAGTAACCACTAAGAATGAATAAAAATGGTGAATCTTAAAGGGCTCCTTCTATTATAAGGAGAGATTAACAATCTCAATTATAATGCATCTCAAGGGCCACTTGCCAACATAGATAGTCAAGAATTGGTCTAGGATGAAGGTAACCAAAAATAATAATGAATAGATTATTATAGTTGAAGTTGTGGTTTTAATCCAACCATACAAAAGTCGCTATATGACATTCATAAGATTAAGGGGGTAAAGGGTTAATGAAATAATCTGCATACTGAATCTTTCTGGGCAATTCAACCTTCATACACCTGGTTGACTAACACAAGGAGTATAACCCTTAGGTACAAAGATCACTCTACAAAAAATCATCTTATTCCTTTAATCCTTTAACTGGAGAATACAAGAGTGTGTACACAACCCTTTCTAGGGTCCCTTACCCTAGACAATTTCATCGTCGTCTGCCACCCACTTAGGTGAAGTTGGAGGTCTGAAATCTAAATATGGATAGGCACAATTTTAAATGATAGTTTATTCATAAACAAAACACATCACGCTTACACGACAATTAATGCCTATACTTAATATATGTTTCATTTCATGGTTGCAATTCTAGTTAAGTGAAAATTTTGATGGCCACCTCTAACCACAAGATAATTTAGAACATTAAGATAACTCAAAGAATCAACTTGCTCTCCTTTTGACAATATTGGCATCATGAAGCCTTGTGAGCTCTAGCCAAACCCCCAAGCAAGAAATTTTTTAGCCCCATGATGCTGAAATGGGATCTTCCATTTAGATAATATAAAATGGTGTTTCAAGGAAAGATTTATCTAAGTAACTATCAAATGGTGCCATGAGTGTGATATTGAACTGAGCATTCCAACACCCATTATTCTTACTAGTTATTATGTATCAGAAAATTTTATATAAATTACTGTTATTAGTGTTTGAAGACGAAGAAGGATGTAGAAACCCAAGCTCTATTCATTTAGGGATGGCATTAAAAACACCATAAAATTGATTATAATCAAGGATTTTGTTTGAGACTAATGGAATGGTTGATGAAAGCCAAAATACTAAACATAGTACCCAAACACTCATGGGTATGATTTGGGTATAAACAAAAACTCCTAAATATTACCACTAAAACAATACAGGAAATACATAGCCATCAACCCCAATACCCACGATAGGGTCCAACATGAAAATTCACTTACACGTACAAAATACTAGGTGGGTATGCTTAAAATTGGATAAAGATAGACTCTCATACCTGCATAAATATCCTCCAAGGGCTTGATTTGGGGTCTTGAACCTTTGCTTTTGCTCCAAAATTCCTTTGTACACCATGAAACCCCATAAAGGACTTTAGTCATATAATAATTCTAAAATGGTAGTGTGATTTTGTGCCTTCTAATGTCCACCACTTGGAGAAAATGTCCATGCCTAGACCTTTCCTTCTCCATTTCCTTCTTCTTCATTCCCTCTCTCAGTGTGTCCATCATCTTGTTCTCCCAAATCTCATCATCCTTCCTCTAGAAGCAAAAAGAACTCCACCCTCTTTTTTTCATTGACAAGCTTCCTTCTATTGAGCTGTGCACCCTTGACCAAAATCATTGCACTTGCAATTTTTGGCGTATCCAAATCTAGGTTTGTTTCTGCATTCAATGCCATCTTTTCGTTTGCTCGATCTCTTTCAACTTACACAACTATCCTTTTTTCAATTCATCCTTTCATCCATCGCCTTCATTCCTTTTCAAAAATGATTCCAAGAGCTGACATATCGGTTCCTATGCCCAAGCTCCATTCACCTAACCACTGACACAATCTTTCCTTTGAAAGCAGATCATCAATCTTCAAAACCATGCCATGGTCAAGCATATCTCAATTATGTGACTTGATTTAAATCACCACCATCAGATTTTTCCTTTTTTAATTTTATTCATAGATCACTATTGATTCACAAAAATGATGTGAATTATATGCAACAATCAATTCTTGCAACGTTTTGCTACCCCACATGCCTGCATTGGTCAACCAAGTCAACACAAGCATTCGATGGATGTTGGGATTCTACCATTTGTCATGCCTGTTGGGGGGGTTGGGTGTCGGGTATCCACCCTTCTTCAAGCTTGACATGCATAGAAGGGCCTTAGAAGAAAGTCTGATTACCTAAGTCTAAAGCTTCTTATGCCTATTGGGGTTCAACCATCCACCTTACCCTCTACCTTCTACCCCATGATCAACATGATTTGAAGGCCTCAAGAAACAAGAATGAATATCGATGTTTGATCCTCTTCATACCTGTCAGAGTTTGACCACCGACCTTACCCTTTATCTTGCTTCTTGCACACCATTGCAAGCCCACACTCTAACCTTCAGAACACTGAATCATGAAGCTTTGAGCAATGTTTTCAGTTGTTGGAGGTCAGGGATCGCTACTCCCCCTTACCTTATTCTTGAAGTGCAAAGAAAAACTTATCAAGAAGGTTTGAACACACATGTCCGAAGCTCTTCTCAACTATCATGGTTAGACCATCAACCTTACCCCTTACCATTTAGCCCACCTTTACTACGTTGCAACCTTCCCACCAACCTTTGAAACATGCATGATTTTTTCAGATGGTGGGGTTCTCTCTTCCACCAAAACACTTTCATGCCTTTTTGTTAAGGTGTAAACCAACATACTGACCCATGATGTCTGGAAAATCCTTTGTGAGCATTGAAAAAATTAACTCTTTCGGGTGTCACAGTTCAGGGTTACCTCATACTCCTTTCCTTATTTCATGTTAGGGTGTAAGCCTTAACATTGTCTGACAACTCTTAACCCATTTTAGGTGTTGGGGTTTGACCTTACCTCCTACCTCTTACGTTCCTTTTGATAAGGCATAAGCCTTCTTACCAAACTACAACACCTGAACACTTCACTCACAAACTCTAAACCTTTTGAGTGTCAGCCTTCGGGCTTTCTTCATACTAACAATTTTCCTTGCCAAACTGTTAAGGTATAAACCACAAGGACAACCTATGATGCCCAAAATTTTTCGGGGGTCAGGGTTCCTCCATACCTCTTTCATCACTTAGCAATTTTGGTAAGTCAAGGCGTAAGTCTCATTATTGAAGTCCAATGTCAGAAACCTTTTCGGACCTAGCACACTCTTCCTTTGCTTGAGGGATTCAATATGAGGCATGGTTAAAGCTAGATGTTTGATAACCTTTCAAATTTGACTCCAACTTACTTCGTACTTAAAATTATGTTAAGGCATAAGCCTTAGGGCTGATCTCCAATGCCCGATAGGAAACTTAACTTCATTATCCCTATCCATTCTGGAGTTACTCAAACCTTCTTCATGCTTTGAGGATAAGGTATAAGGTATGATCGAAGCTTGAAGGATGATACCCTCTAAACTTAACTTCATTTTTTTTTTCTTTAAGGCATTTGGTATAAGGTATGACCGAATTCCAAAGTTTGATACCTTTCAACAAATAGTAAGCCTTAATCCCAAAGTCCGAAGTCCAATTGAAATTGGCTAAAAAATGACTAACTCTTTCCTCTTTAGCAATTGATACAGGTAAGCCTGATGTCCGAAGTCCAAACTTTTGGAACTCTCCAAGGCTGGCTGTAATGACACCCTAAGGCCAATGAATCCTTATTCCTAACAAACCTATGAAGCCCTTTTTGCCTCAAACAACAAGTCTTCATCTGATATCACTAAAATCTCGTATTGACCTTAAGGAGGTTCCTTTGTTTACCACAATCAACTCATTTCTAGCAGCCTCTCCTCTGACATCCATAAGATGCCCTTGTGACAAAAATGACAATCATATTACCAATAGATTAATCTAACTATAGTTGGGTTCAGTTATCCTTATCAGATTAACTCTTTATTAGCATCTCCAACTATTAGTATGGTATGATATTCTAATCTAAGAGTAGATCATAATTTCATGATAAGGCACAACCCAAAAATAGAGAAGACTCTAAGACTCTTCATCTATCCTTATTTATTTACTATCTTAATATCCCTTATTTAAGCAATACCATTAGGATCAAATCTGCACCTGCTATATTTACTAAAACCTCTAAGGCTCATTTAGTGACTTTAGTCATAATACTTGATATGAGGAACCTCAAGTGAATACTATAGGAGACATTCAAAATCAACATGAATGAAATGACAAGAAAGGAGATTTATTACTAGGGAACCTTAGCAACATAGGATATCATGACAAATTATAGTATCTATCCATGTAGATTTAGTCACACACCTTAATAGAAGCATTCACATAAGAATTTAACTAATCTTCTCTTAGAATCAAATGACTAAAAGTATAGTGGCACTCAAACACAACTAGGTCCTGTATCATCTAAATAATGCACCCTTAATCCACACAATAATGTAGTATAAGTTTAGAATAAAAGACTATGACACTGATATAAAGGGAGGGGCCTTACACATTTGATAGAAGTTGTGTTCACTAGTGGGATAAATGGTTTTGCTCCACATTTATCCATGTTGTGATTTCTAACTTTTTTGGATTTGGAAGTGTGCTTATATTGCTCATATCTATCTTTAGTCCAAGTTGTTTGAGTTTTTGTGTTCTGCAAGGTTGGATTCATTAGTTACAATATGTGAAAGGTTAACTGGGTGTACAAAGTGAGTATGTTCTTCAGGTGTATGATGTTGCAAATGATTTGTTAGATTTCAGGGTATTTGATGAAATATTCTAAATTGTGTTTAAGTTTTGTGTGTGGTCCACGAGTTATCTTTGGATTTGGTAGATCTTGTACTTAAATGTTTAATGGTGTTAACATAGGTTCGACTCATGTTGGGTGTTTACACTAATTGTGAATATGCATCAATGTTTGTGGATGCGTGGCATGGTGTGCATATGTGGAGTTAGGTCTGAGTTAAGGTGTGATGAGGCCCACCTTCATTACTCTCCACCACATAAATATTTTGGTGCTGACCTAATTTGAATTTGCACGTTTGGGGTGCATAGTCGACCTTGTAAATTATTTTCAAGGTTGAGGATGGTATATATATGTGTTGAGATGATGAAGGATGTGGATGTGAAGTGTGTGTGATGTGATTTATAATGTGAAGTGTAAAAGTGTGAAATTTAATGACTAAGACTATTGGAAGAATTGAGTAGGTGTCTACATTCTATAAAAAGAGTGCTAATGTTCTAGTGAAGTAGTGGTGAATCTTTTTTGTTGCTTTGAGATGGATTACTCATTATAACAATCTTCTATATTCTTCTTTCTATTCTATTAGTGAGCCCTTTGGTAGTGAGCCTATTATATTCGGTGTTGTAATTACTTTATATTGTGAGCTAAACCTCATCGTGGTTTTTCCCTTCTTGGGTTTTCCATGTAAATTTGGTGTTCTCATTTGTATGGATGTGTTCGCATTACTATTTCTCATGTTTATATTCGGCTAATACATGATAAGGGTTTAAGGATTATTGCAGATCTAAATGTTAGTGAGGGTTTTGATGTTTAAATGTACAATTGATTCACCCCCCTCTCAATTGTCTTGTGCATTCAACAATTGGTATCAAAGCAAGGTTCCTTGGAATAAATCTTAACTACTTGAGGTATATTTGGGATGACACATAAGAAGGAGGATCCTCTATTTAATGGATCTAATTATGCATTTTGGAAGTCTGGGATGGAAGGTTTCCTTATTTCTCTAAGGTTTGGAGTTTGGAAGTCTGTTGAAATTAGATATACAATGCTTACAAATGGTCCGAGTATTGATGATGATATCAAGGCATATGGGAATAATGGTAAAGCAAGGTATGCTCTCTTGAGTGATCTTTCTAATTTAGAACTTCTGAAAGTTATGAGTCTTAAAACTACTAGTGAGATCTAGAAAAAAATGGAAAGTATCTATGAAGGAGATGATAAGGTCAAGCAAGCAAAGATGCAGAATTTGAAGATTAAATTTGAAAACCTAAGGATGAAAAAAGATAAAGATATTATAGGCTTCATGCATAGAGTGGAAAAAGTTATTAATTCGATCAGAGGCCTTGATAGAAAATATGAAGAAGAGGAGGTGGTAAAGAAGGTATTAAGAAATCTTCCTAAATCTTATAGTCATAAGGTTTTTGCTATTGAAGAAGCTCATAATTTACATAATTATTCTAGAGATCAATTTTTTGGTGCTTTAACTACTTTTGAATTGAGATTTTGGTCCAAGTGATTCAAGAAAATATATTGCTTTTAAAGTTGGCAAAGCAGAGAAGAATGAGGAATCTGACCTAGATGAACTTGATGAGCTAGAAGCAAACTTTGTGAGGAGATTGAAAAAGGGAACTGGAAAATAAAGAGGTAAGTTTCCTTTAAAATGTTTCAATTATGGAAAGATAGGTCATTATGCTTCAAAATTTCCAATAAAAGCTTCAAATGATAGATTTAAGAAGAATAAAGGTAAATCAATTAAGAGAAGTTATTATGTTAAAGAAGATGCCAATATATTCAATGATGAATCTGATTACCTAGATGATGAGGATAATAAATTCTTATTCATGGCTCTAAATGTTGGAACTAATTCTACTAACTCTAAGAGATGTATGAAGGATGTTGCTCTGAAAGTAGGTCATAATGGAACTATGGTGACTGCTTTTCATGCTAGAGAGGACAAAATTTACTAGATTGTTGACAATGAATGCTCAAATCATATGATAGGTGATAAAAGTAAGTTTGTTAAACTTGAGAAGTTTGAAGGAGGTCTTTCTAAGTTTGGTGATGATACATCTGCTAAGATATGTGGAAAAGGTTCAATTAGTTTTGACACCAAGCATAACATAGACGATGTTCTTTATGTTAAAGGTATTTGACATAATCTTCTAAGTGTAGGAAAAATGTGTAGCAAAGGATATAATTTTGTATTTCAAGATGGTGGTTGTAAGAACAAAAAGGGATCCAAAACTTTGGTTGCTGTAGGAAGAAGGACAAATGGAAATGTTTATTAGCTTAAGGGTGCTAATGGTATGTGCTTTATGACTCAAATCAATGAAATTTGCTATGACATAAAATAATGTGTCACATTGATTTTGATAGCTTAGTTAGAATCAACTCTGCTCAAGCTGTGAGAGATATGCCAAAGATTACAAAGCCTATAAATGTAGTTTGTAAGGAATGCCAAGTTGGGAAGCAAACAAGAAAAATGTTCAATGTCAACGAATATTCTACCATAGAACCTTTGTAGTTGGTGCATACAAAACTTTGTGGACCTACAAGAATAAGAAGTTTTCAAGGAGATAGGTATTTCATGTTGTTGATTGATGATTACTCTAGAATAACTTGGGAAACTTTTCTCAAAGAAAAATCAGAAGCTCTAGACAAGTTTAAGGCATTCAAAGATATGGTTGAGAATGAAACAGATATGAAAATCAAATGTTTAAGATCTAACAGAGGTGGATAGTTCACTTCCAATGAGTTTAATATTTTTTGTGAAGATCATAGAATAAAGAGATATTTTCCAACTCCTAGTACTCCTAAACATAATGGAGTGGTGGAAAGAGAGAATAAGACTGTTTAGGAAGAAATAGGGACAATGATGAAGGAAGCGAATCTACCAGATGTCTACTAGAGAGAAGCAATTCATACTGTATTCTACATACTTAACAAAGCACAAGCAAGGACAAATAGTTTAAAGAATCCCTATGAGTTGTGGTATGGAAGGAATCTTATTGTCAAATATTTTAGTGTTTGGAAGCAAGTGCTATATTAGAAGAGATGAAGAAAACTTAGGAAAGCTTGATTAAAGATCCGATGAAGGAATATTCCTTGGATACTCAAGGAAAAATAAGGCTTACCGATCCTACAAAAAGAGGCTAAAAAGGATTGTTGAAAGTTCAAGTGTCAAAGTGGACGAAGACTTACATAAAATCTCAGTGTTGAAAGATGAATATGAATCAGGTGAGTCATTTTACAGAGAAGAAGAGAAAGATGATGGTAAGGAAAAATAAGTTCAAGTTGAAGAAGAAGAAGCTCTAGAAATGATCCCTAAGACCCCTAAGTATGTGCAGAAGAATCATTCTAAAGATCAAATCATTGGTGATAAAAGAAAAGGTGTATTAACAAGAAGAAAGGATGATATAATAGAAGAACAAGTAAATTCATGTTTAATTTCCAAATTTGAACCTAAAATAGTGAATGAGGCATGTAAAGGTGAACTTTTGATCAAGTCTATGAAAGAAGAGTTGATGCAGATTGAGAAGAATCGGACTTGGGAACTTGTACCAAGACTTGCAAACAAGAATGTGATTGGAACTAAGTGGGTATTGTGGAACAAACTATATGAGAGTGGAGAAGTTGTTAGGAACAAAGAAAGGATTGCGTGTAAAGGCTACTCACAAGTAGGAGTAGATTTTGAAGAGTTATTTGCTCCTATGACAAAGATGGAGGCTATTGGGATGTTTTTGGCTTTTGTAGCACACAAGGATTTCAAAGTTATCAGATGGATTTGAAGTATGCATTCTTGAATGGTGAGTTGGAAGAAGAGGTATACATTCAACAACTGGAAGACTTTCAATTATTAGATGATACTAGTATGGTCTACAGATTGAAGAAGACATTATATGTACTCAAGAAAGCTCCTAGAGCTTGGTATGCAAGATTGGATAGGTAATTTAGTAGCAAGGATTCAATAAAGGTACCACATATAATAATCTTTACTTTAAAGTTGAGAAAGATAAAATCTTGATTGTGGTTGTGTATGTTGATGATATCATCTTTGGAGGAAATGAAAGTATGTGCAAGAGATTTATAGAAGAAATACCAAAAGAGTTTGAGATGTCTATATTTGGGGAGATGAATTCTTACTTGGACTTCAAATCAATCAGGCAAAGAAAATAATATTTATTTAACAGTCAAAGTATTCTAAGGAAATTCTAAAGAAGTTTGGAATGGAAGAATCTAAACTAGTATGCACTATGGTTACTAGTTGCAAGTTGGGTAAGAATGAAGAATCTCCTAAAAATGATAAGAGGAAGTATATATCAATGATTGAAGGAATGCTATATCTAACTGCTACTAGACTAGATATAATGCATGTAGTTTGTATTTTTGATAGATTTCAAGAAGATCCTAGAGAATCATATGTGACAATAGTAAAAATAATATTCAAATATTTGACAGGCACTCCAGAACATGCTTTATCGTATCCAAAGGATATTGATTTCTCTCTAAGTTCTTAAAAAAAGGCAGATTGGGTAGGTTGTGTGGATGATAGGATAAGTAAAAGTGGTGGTGATTTCCTTCTTGGAAGGAGGTTGGTGTCTTGGATAAGCAAGACATAGGATTCAATGTCATTATCTACTGCAGAAGTAGAATACATTGTTGCAGCATCATGTTGCACACAAGTGTTGTGGATGAAACAAACCTTGAATGCCATCAGAGTATCATATGATGAACCAATTTATTTCTTATGTGATAATACATGTGCTATCAATATTTAAAAGAATGTGGTAATGAATTCAAGGATAAATCATATCTTAGTCCAATATCACTTTCTAAGAGGAAAGGTTGCAGAGAATGAGGTGAATATGGAGTATGTGCCTACTAAGGATCAAGTTACATATATCTTCACTAAGGCTCTTTCTAAAGGTACTTTTGAGAATCTTTGAGAGAAGTTAGGGGTTATTTCCCTTTCATCTTTCAATTAGATGCATAAGGGTATGCATCAATCCAATGGATATCAAGATTCATTCCTTATTTTGGATTGATGTTGGTGGCTACCTCTCAAAGGGAGTAGTAGTGGAATTGTTGGGGGGAGGAAGTGTTGTCATTGTGTGGCATATAAGGGTTTTCCTTTGTCAGTGTGTCAAAGGATATGTGTAGTAGTTACTTGTTGGAATAGTATGTGTGTACTCCTATGGGGGAGTGTGTAGGGAAGTCAAATGGAAATGTGATGAGGGCTACACCACCCAAACCCCACACAAAACACAAAAAATAACCACAAAAAATGAAAGATAGAAAAAAACCTACTTTAAATTATTTTTGGAAAATAAAATGATAAATTTAGAAACTACAGGGCTATAGTCTCATGGGCTTGATTCATTACATCCAAATCAACTTTGAAAATAAAATCTATTATTCAGAGCCACAATATGCACTGATGGAGCCACCTTATACAACCCCCACTTAAACCTTTCATTTTTCCCAATAACCTCCCTAGAATGTTCTAGAAAGTGTAATTTTCCCTTTTGTTTTGGTGCCAAAAGTTTCGTCACTTGATTTATTGCATTAGAAGATATTTTAATGAAATTTACTTTTTAGTGGGGCAACTTCGCAAGGCCATAAATTTTGATCAGGGTGTCTAATTTGCTATTAAAATATATCATTGTAAACCTCTCAAAGAGATCTACAACATTGAAATAATCAAAGATCATTTCATCCACTTTTCAAGCTATTTTGGGGCTTCTAAGGTTTTCATATTTGAATTTGAAGGTGCAATGGAGAAAATTTTTAGGATGTAAACTTTAATATCTCCCAAATTGTATAGGGTATTGAGATTATTCTTCCGTTGTTGGAAATTTTTTTCAGTTTTGCTCCTTGGGGTAAAATTTTAGGTCCATATGAGCCCATTTAGGCTGACGTACTAAAAATAGTGAGTGATTGTTTTTCACCTTTTCCAACTTCTAACTATCTTACAACCCTTAAGTACCATCATGGGACTCAAAAAAACTAAAGAAAATAAGGTTTTTTTTTTTCAGTGATGCAAGATTGCCCCTACACCACTAGATGCTCCTACATTAGAAACCTACGTTAATTTGAAAAGTGACCCTATCACTTCTTAGGAGTTAGAGGGAAACCAATACAATTAATCTTAGCCTCAGACAACCATGATGAATCTTCAACAAGACTTCCTCTCCATTTCACTAAGTACTCTACAAATTGCTTATTTCTTATGCTTCTCCCCACACGTCTATCCAAAATTTCTTCTATCTCCTCTTTTTTCTGAAGTAGGTTTTGAAATATTCCACTGTGCTTCTATTATTTCTTCATCAATTCCTCCTTCATGATATTTTGTTAAATCTAAAATGTTAAACATAGGTGAAATATGAATTTCATCAGGCAACTTTAGCTCATATACATTTTTTGAATCACACTTCTTCAGAATCTTGCATGGTACAAACTTCTTCATCTTTAACTTATTGTATATACCAACTAGAAACCTCTCCTTTCACAAATGAACCATGACTTCATCTCCTACCTAGAACTCCTTATACCTTCTTTTTTGCTATGCCTTAGCCTTATATTGTGAGTTCATCTTATTGATATATTTCTTCACCTCTTCATGCAAATTCTTTATGTGCTCAACAAAATCTTTAGCCTCAACACTGCTCTTCTCCCCCTTATCCATCTTTCTTAGTTTGTAAGCAGTTCTTGGACTATTCCCATACATAATCTAGAATAATGATTTTCTAGTGCTCCTGCTGATAGAATTGTTGTAAGAAAATTCTATCTATGGTATAATAAAACCTCATCCCTTGGGCTTATCTCCTACTATGCATCTTAGCAGGTTACCCAAACTACTATTCACCATCTTCGTTTATCCATCAATTTTTGGATGGTGTGAAAAACTAAAATTCAAATATGTCTTCAACTTATTCCATAATTTCCTCTAGAAATAACCAACAATTTTGGTAGCTCTATCTAAAACTATACTCTTTGGTAGACCATGTAGTCTTACCACCTCTTTGAAAAACAACTCCACAACATGAACACCATCACTAGTTTTATGACATGGAATGAAATGTGCCATCTTTGAAAATATATCCACCACCACAAATATGGAATCATGCCCTCTATGTGTCTTTGGAAATCCAAGAACAAAATCCATGCTAATGTCCTCCCATGGCCTCATAGGTACATGTAATAGTTGATACAATCCGTTATTTTGATTTGTTCCTTTTTCCATCTAACATAGTCTTCAACTTTGTACAAAATTCTTCACATCTTGTTGCAATTGTGGCCAATAATAATTCTCACTAACAAGAGAAATGGTCTTATCTCAATTGAAATGTCCAACCAATCCCCCACTATGCTTCTCCTTGATTAGATTCTCTCTCATAGAACTCCTTGGAATGCACAATTAGCTTCCTCTAAACAACATCCCATCTTGGATTAAGAAATCCAACCATCTTGTCCTATCCAATGTAACAGGTTCCAAACAAGCCTTCCATGCTTCTGCAAAGTCTGGATCTTTAGGACACAAAATATTGAGTTCATTGAACCCAACAACCTCTATATTCATCTCTTTCAACAAATTTTGCCTACTACTCAAGGCATCTACAACTTTTTTTGACGTTTCACTCCTATGCTTCAAAACAAAAGTACAACTTTGCAAAAATTCAACCCATTTTAAGTGCCTTTGATTTAACTTTCCATGACTATAGAGATACTGCAAAGACTGGTGATCAATATATAAAAAAAATTCTTTTGGAAACAATAGTGTCTCCATTTCTTAAAAGCCTGAACTATAGCATAAAACTCCTGATCATAGACAAAATATTTTTTCTTAGCATCATTCAACTTCTCACTAAAATAGGCAACATGCGTACCTTTTTGACTAAAAACAACTCCTATGGCACTACCACTAGCATGAAAATCTCCTTGAAAGACCTTATTGAAATCCAGAAGTTCCAAAATAGGTTTCTTTGTGACTTTCTTCTTCAACATATCAAAACTCTTTATTTCCCCTATAGTCCATTTAAAATCCTTTCTATCCCCTCTCATTGCTTCAGTTAGATGTGTACAAATACTACTAAAATTCTTAACAAACATTTTGTAAAAACTTGCTAGACCATGAAATGGTCTTACCTCTGTAACACTTCTCGGGTAGGGCATTCAATGATAGCTCTCACCTACTTTGGATCCATTTTAAGACCCTTTGTTGAGACAAAAAATCCCATATACACCAACTTCCTCTTCACACAAATATATTTCTTCAAATTAATCAACAATTTCTCCTCCCTTAGCTTCTCAAAAACCCTTCAGATATGTATTAGGTGCTCCTCCAATGTCTCAATGAAAATCAAAATATCATCCAAATAAACAATAACAAATTTTCCTAAAGAATATTTCAATACCTCATTCATATGCTGCATAAATGTGCTCGATGCATTGGTTACCACAAAAGGCATACTAACCACTCGTACAATACCTCATTGGTTTTGAAGGATGTCTTCCATTCATTTCCTTCTCTAATCTAGATCTGGTGATATCCGCTCTTCAAATATATCTTTTTGAAGTACTCAAATCCACTTAAACAATCCATAATGTCATTCATCCTTGGAAAAGGAAATATACACTTGATAGTAATTTTGTTGATAGCTCGGGAGTTTGTACAGATCCTCCATTCTCCATCATTCTTTGGTGCTAGTACTATAGGTACTACACATGGAATCAAACTCTCTCAAATCAATCCCATCCACAACAACTCTTGCACTTGTCTGTTCAACTCTTCATTTTCTATTGGATTCATTCGATTGACTACCTTATTTGGTAGAATAGCTCTAGGAATCAAATCCATCTAATGGCTAATATTCCTTACTGGAGGCAAACCTTTAGGTACGTTATCGAAAATAATTTCCTAAAACTTATTCAACAAATTTGAAACCTCTACTGGTACCTCATTAGTATCTTCTTATCAACTCTAGGGATCAATGAAAAACCCATATGCTCATACCTCATACCTTATAGGAACTTTCTTCCATCAACCAAACAAATTCTTGCATTACTACATACCTTTTCTTTTTCCTCTTTCAAGGGATTCAACTTATGACGAACTCCATCCTCTGTCAAAGAATAAGTGTTGGCATGTCCATCATGTACTGCTTGTCGATCAAACTACCACGGTCTACCTAACAACATATGACAAAAATCCATAGGCATAATATCACACAATAACCCATCATGGTAATTTACAATCTTGAACTTTATTAGACATTGTTCATTTACCAAAGCTTTATGGTCCTTCTGCAACCAAGCAATCCAGTATGGATTTGAATTCCTTCTTCTCTCCAACCGCAACTTACTAAGCATCTCTTTTGAAACAAGGTTATCAATACTACCTCCATCAATAATAACATTGAAAAATTTACCTTCACACTTACATCTGGTGTGAAACAAATTCTTCCTTTGAGTTGGTTCTTTCTCCTCATTTAGCAAGGCTCTTCTAGTAACACAAACCTCTCCTCTTTCTGCATCATCAGAATGTGAATAATGAACATCTTCATCTACATGTGCAACTCATGCATTACCCTCAAGTATTCTATTTGTCCTTCCTTGATGTTGAGGACACTCATAAGCTCTATGTCCTCCACACTGGAAACAAGTTCCATGAAAGCCTCCTCTTCTCTATCCTCGTCCAGATATTCCTCTTCCTCTGTGTCTCCATTATTTTGATCACAAGGACAGTAGGTGTTATCTCCTTTCTAGTTTTGGATGCTACTAGATCCTTCACCCCTCTTTTGATTTTCATTTTGACCTCCATATGACTGTCCACTAGTCTTTTCACCATGACCCGCACCTCTTTGTTTGCTTTCAAACCTTCTATTCAACTTTTCTTCTACCTTGAAAGCAAAATGACATGCATCTTCAATGGTAGACATTCTTACCAGACCCAACTCTTCTTGAATACTTGGCTTCAACCCATTTATGTAAGGAGCAATTTTTTCCTTGTTTGCCTTAGAATGGTCTATTCTAATAAGGATGCAGTAGAATTCTTCTGTATACCCCTTGATAGATTTTTCTGCTTGTTTCAACCCTTGCGATCTTCTTCAACAAATCAAGCTCATAGTCCACAAGAATGCATTGTATTTTTAATTTTTCCACCATCTGGTCCCATCTAGTTATTTTCTCTTCTCATCTTTGATTTATTTCTAATTGTACCTCTTTCCATCAAATATTCACATGACCCTTGAGCTTGGTCTTTAAAAATTTTAACCTCTTAGGATCTTCCACCTTCTGATACTAAAAAAACTCCTTTATATCATTGATCCAATCAATCAATTTTTCTGGGTTAAGGTTTCCATAAAATGTAGAAACATCGATCTTTGGCCTTTTCCCAATCTTAGTGATGTACTTAAATAATCCGACTTGCTCTAGATCTACTGCATCTTGTTCTTCTTTTAAATATTCCTCATTTTTAGCTTCATCTTCACTTTCATCTCCTCTTCTTGGCTCAAACCCTCGACGCAGATCCTCTTGCAGTTCTTGAACTTGTCTCTACACTCTAAAACCCTCTTCTGGTACAACAACATTTCTTCCACTACCATAGTTTCTTTGCGAAGGCATTTCAATCACTTTTCTCATAAGCCCACAATCACAAGTCTTGGTGCAAACTGCCTCACATTCGGTGATATGTTTACACACTTAGGAAAACCAAATCTGATACCACTTGATGAGGGCTACACTACCCAAAACCCACACAAAACACAACAACAAATAACTACACAAAAAATGCAAGATAGAAAATATCCCACTTTCAATTATTTTCAAAAAATGATTTTTTTTTTTTTGAAATTACAGGGCTATAGCCTCATGGGCTTGATTCATTATATCTAAATCAACTCTAAAAATAAAATCTATTGTTCAGAGCCACAATTTGCACTAATGGAGCCACCTTCTAGAACCCCCACTTAACCCTTTTATTTTACCCAATAACCTCTCTAGAATGTTTTAGAAAGTGTAATTTTCCCTTTTGTTTTGGCACCAAAAGTCCCGCTGCTTGATTTCTTGCCTAAGAAGATATTTTAATGAAATTCACTTTTTAGTGGGGCAATGTTGCGGGGCCATAAATTAAATTTTAATTTGAGTGTCCTATTTGCTAGTATAATATATCATTGGAAAGCTCTTGAAGAAATATACAACATTGAAACAATCAATGATTGTTTCATCCAATTTTCAAGCTCTTTTGAGGCTTCTAAGGTTTTCATATTTGATTTTGAAGCTGCATTGGAGAAATTTCTTAGGACTAAAACTTTAATATCTTCCAAACTGTGAAGGGTATTGAGATGATTCTTTTTCCATTAGAAATGTCTTTCAGTTCTGCTCCTCGGGGTAAATTTTCAAGTCCATACAAGTCTGTTTAGGATGATTTACTAAAAATAGTAAGTGACCATTTTTCACCTTTTCTAACTTCTGACTGTCTTTCAACCTTTAAGTGCCATCATGGGGCTCAAAACAACTAAATAAAATAAGGAAAAAATACATTTTTTGGGGTGATGCAAAATTTCCCCTACACCACTAGATGCTCCTGCATCAAAATGTGTGAAGAAAATAGAGTGCAGTAAAAGAAACTGAGATTGTAGAGAAGTTTTTCCTTATAGGTGTTGCCTTTTGTGGAGATAAAGTATGTGTGATTGATGTCAATGGGGAAGAAAAGAAAAGGAAACATGTGTTTCCCTTTTCCATTGATTTCAAAGGGGTAGAGAGTTAACTAAAAAACCTTATGAAGTAAGGGGGAGAAAGAGAAAATGCTAGAAAGTATAGATGGTTGTGTAAGGGGGAGTAATATGCACTATGGTACAATATATTGTTGGTGATCAACGATTTTGTTGTTGTTGTTGATGGTTTTCATATAATGTGTTGCCATCAATGATAAAGGGGGAGATTGTTGGAAGCTTGTGTTGTCATTGATGTCAACAGATCTTTGTTGTTGTATTGATGTCAACCTATGGAGATGCTTTGATTGGTTGCATTATATTGTCATTAATAGTATCACTAATGCCAATCTCTAGTGTTTCTTTGATGAGCATATTCTTATGGATGTTCAACCTCTTGTGTGGTTGAGATGATGAGAAAGTTTTCCAAATGTTAAGATGGTGTTTGTAGTGCTTGGTTTCCAAGTTCTTTTGAGAAAATTTGAATAAAAGAGGAAACATTGTGGTAAAGAGTGTTCAATGTGGCAGATTAGTGTTTAGTGTTTTGCTCCACATTTATTCATAGTTGAAGATCTATTTGTGTGGTTTAGATATGTTGATCAAAGGTGTTATATTGAAAGTTTTAGGTTCTGGATCATTTGACAAAAGAAGTTGTGTTCACCAATGTGTGAATTGTGGTGCAACACTGTTTGGGAGAAATAGTTTTGCTCCACATTTATCCGCATTGTGGTTTCTAGTTTTGTGGATCTAGAAGTGTGCTTATATTTCTCATATCTATCTTCAGTTCAAGTTTTTTGAGTTTTTGTGCTCCATGAGGTTGGATTCATTTATTACAGTATGTAGAAGGTTAACTAGGTGCACAAAATGAGTAAGTTCTTTAGGTGTATGACGTTGTGAAGAATTTTTTATATTTTAGGGTGTTGATGAAATATTCTAGATTGTGCTTAATTTTGTGTGTGGTTCACAAGTCATCTTTGAATTTGGTGAGGCATGTATTTAAATGCTTAATGGTGTTAACACAAGTTCGATCACCTTGGGTGTTTACACTAATTGCAGATATGTTTTGATGTTTGTGGAAGTGTGGCATAGAATGCGTATGTGGATTTAGGTCTGAGTTAAGGTGTGATGTGGGTTGCTTTCATTCCTTTCCACCATGGGAATGTTTTGGTGTCAACCTAATTTGAATTTGCACATTTGGGGTGCATAGATAACCTTGTAAATTGTTTTCAAGGTTCAAGATGGTTTATATATGTGTTGAGTTGAAGGATGTGGATGCGAAGTTTGTGTGATACAAATTATAATGTGAAGTGAAAAAGTGCGAAATACAATGTGAGCTTTAACGACTAAGACTACTGGAAGCAGTGAGCAAAAGGTGTCTACATTCTATAGAAAGAGTGAAAATGTTATGGTGAAGCAGTGGTGAATCTTTTCTATTGCTTTGAGATGGATTTCTCATTGTAGCAATCTTCTATCTTCTTCTTTCTATTCTAGGAGTGATCCATTAGCAGTGAACACTTCTTTTTTTTTGGTAGTGAGCCCTCAAGTAGTTAGCCTATTGTATTCGGTGTTGCAATTACTTTATATTGTGAGCTAATCCTCACCTTGGTTTTTCCCTTCTTGGTTTATTCAAGTAAATATGGTGTTCTCATGTGTATGGATGTGTTTGCATGACTGTTTCTCATGTTTATATTCTGCTAATGCATGATAAGGGTTTAATGGTTGTTAAGGGTTTATGGATTAATTTAGATCTGAATGTTAATGTACAATTGATTCACCCCCTCTTAGTTGTATTGTGCATTCAACAATAATATCTTCAAAGTTTTTTTTAGTGATCATCTCCACTAAATGTCTTTTCATGGAAAACATTTATGATCATTGACATGATAAGTCTATCTATTAAATTTTATTAATCTAGGTCACATATCAACTAGACTTAGTTCGAAGTCTACTAGGGTTTAGTGTCAAGTTTTCATGTGTTTTTTATTTATTATCTTTCAAACACATATTTTTGTTGAGTAGTATTCAATATATCCCCCTACATTTATTATGGTTCTTTTTTTTTTTCTCATTTTGGGCTAGTGCGGTCTTTAAATGGATTCAAACTCAAACATTATAGTAGTTTCTAATAGTGGTATTGATTTGAACGTGTAGGATAATGGCTCCCCCAAATAATTCTTGAACATTCATTTTGAAAATCTTTCACAAGATATATCATCTAAATCCCTAGCTAATACTTTTTTCTCTATTTTTAAATTTTATAATGCTTGAAAATAGCTTGTAGATTTTAATATAATTGGTTGCATGCTCAAAGAATGGGTGAACAAGGCCCGTGTTCCTCATGAAGTTTTTCTTGGTGTTGTTTAAAACCTCACTAAGGGGTTTTTAATTTTTAGATTTGTGAAGCCTACTCACAACAAATCCATCCTTAAGCATCTTCATTGGTACATGGGTAATTCATTATTAGTATTTACACCTTGGACCTAGGATTGTTGTATCTAAGGATAGAGCCTTGAGGGTCATTGTATAGGTTGAGTGTTTGGTCTTCCTTTTCCTTGTTGGAACTTTTTAGATAACATTGCAACATCTTTAGGCCTTGTCATTTATGTTGATCTAGACAATTGTTTTGCTCACCCATATAAATGCATTGCATTATTTAAATAATCCAAATGTAACATACCTAAAGGGCGATATATGTTAATTTTATTAAAACTTGATGCATACAAAATGCTCAAATAGTCTAATGTAAAGGTATTGAATCTATGATTATATATTGTGGAATTCTCATGTCTTTAGATTCATGAATTTTGTTGTGCCAATCCTCTAAACATAAGATTAAGGATTATCCCCTTATTATATTTAGAGCCAAACTTCATTATAGTTTATCATAGGATACCCCCCTCCCAAAATATAAGAGGGTTGGCCCATGGTTGGGAGTTGCAAAAATAACATAAATAATGGGGAAAAAACCCAATCTATCAATATTAGGGTGATTTCAAAACCTATGACTATCACAATCTCAAATCCTAAAGAAAAATTAAAATAAATTCCCCCTCCTTAGGGAGAATCTTCTAATAAGGCCAAAAGGCCTAAATTCATTCATAATCCTCTTCTAAATAGTATTTTCCTCTTATATTGAGAGGTTATTTCACTCACCTCCTCCTATGATTGTTTCTAGGTGTTCACATAATTTATCTAGAAATCTCAAGGGTGGAGAATATGTTCTAGATATATGAAAATATTTCACACTAGTTAATTGATTTGGAAGTTTCAATGATCCTCAAAAGGGTTGTTTTTTAAAGATACTCATGTAACTCTTGATGAGCTTGATAGTATACCATGCTTTGGAAGATATTTTCTCATGGATTATTTGAGGTCTCATAAAGATCACACAAAAATGTAAAATTTGGGATGTTTAACAAATATTTAAAAACCTAGACATTCTTAATTTGTAAGAGCTTAAAATTATATACTTTTTCTCTCTATTTTTTGTTGTATCGTATAGCTATCGAATATTTTTTCACAACAATGAGATAGGTTGCGGTGGAGTAGTCACCCTTATCTCTCCTAAACATAAGATGCATTTAGTTCATTAGGGATGTTACCTCAATAATAGAGTGTTTTAGGTTACCATGAATATTGATAATCATTCTTTTGGGAATTTTATTTGTGTGGGAACTACTCATGTGACATCAATATTGGGTGGAGACATTTGGATGGTGTATTATAGATACTTCATCTTATACACTAGGTCCTACTATGCCACCTATATTTTTGTAGCCATTGATAATACCTTTTTTTGTTCTTGATCTAGTTTTATTCACATCACTTTTTTGGAAGTGATGGGTATAGCAAATATTTATTCTTCAAATGATGTTGTTTAACAATTTGTTCTTTAGAAATAGATAGCTAACTCATTACCTACACCTAAATGGATTGTGTTTGGATATTTTAACATTATTGAGGATGTATTTGTAAGTGTGACCCTATCTATGCACTAGAAAATTAGTGAAAGGAGGCTTGGTTTCTCATGCACAATAAACTAGACATTTTTGTTGTAGCATTGGTTTCCATCATAAGAAAGCTATGTGACATACATGGAGTAACCTCCATTTTAATTCTAAATGGGTTCTTAGAAGTATAGATGTGACCATGATGAAAATTTGATGTTTTTATCTCTTGCTATGTAATTTTCCTTATGAATTGATCCTTTGTCATATATTGTCATTTCATATCATGTTTTCATAAAAAACATTTATTAAAGAAAAGTATTCTATGTTCAAACAAAAATATAACTTTTCTTGAATACCTCTCTATTGAGTCATCAACCTACCACAACCCACATTTGACGTGTTTAATATTTGGACCCACATCCCCATATTCAAACAAGATGGATTGATTGCTGGAACTATGCAGTCAAATGTACCTCTAGGTTTTTGCACATCTATGGGTGATAGTTTTCTAGGTTATAATGCTAGGCTTATGAACAAAATATTTCTAAGCTCCACTATGTCACCATTTATTTTGAAGCTCATCTTTTTGCTCTATCTCTATAAATTTTCATTGTAAAAATATTTCAACATAAGAAGCTTTTAGATAACCAATTAACTATAGGGGTTCAAATTAATGCTAACATGCACTAGCTCAAAATTGGAGATATAATTTCCTATGATTTTTTCCTCTTTAAGAGCTCAACATTCTTTTTAGGTAATAAAATGCATCAAAGTAGGTTTTTATCCCATTGAATAAATTATTTTCATCTCCCAATATTTTATTCAACTCTATGAACAAATTTTCAAACCTCAAGAGCCTCATTTAGTGTGAGGTAATTCTCTTCAACAATGTGCTGCAAGTATGGATGAGTATGGTGTTGTCATTAATGTTGTCATTGATGTAAA
The DNA here is from genome assembly GCA_007258455.2 of Sequoia sempervirens. Classification (NCBI taxonomy): domain Eukaryota; kingdom Viridiplantae; phylum Streptophyta; class Pinopsida; order Cupressales; family Cupressaceae; genus Sequoia; species Sequoia sempervirens. The sequence goes on from VDFB02110859.1 coordinate 385,721, forward strand.
AAAAGTATAGGTTGTTGAAGAGAAATGAATCAAGTGATTTCAGGTTGTGAATGTATAGTTGAGATACTATAGAGATGTTTTGAGTATATGGAGCTATCTTTATGATGTTGTAGGTGTGTTGATATGATGAGTTGCCAAGTGCTTTTGAGAAATAGTGAAGATAAAGTTGTGTGTATGTTCAAGATGTGCTCCGGTTTGTGCTCCACATTTCCTTTGTGTTGATCCTATGCTTGTGTGGATATGAAGACTTGTTTATGGGAATTCTTGGGTGATATACCCTAGATTGTAGCTTTTGGTTTGATGTAGAGTGAAAGTTGTGTTCACTAGTGTATGAACTAGTCTGATAGAGTTGTTTTTTTGTGGACTAGGAGAAATGTTTCTGCTCTGTGGTCCTCCGCTGGTTTTTTTCTAGTCTTCCGGATTTGGTAGAAGGATGGTAATGGTGTTATCTATTTTTTATCAAAGGTGTTCATGGTTAAGTGCTCCATAAGACTAGGTTCATAATTACTGTGTGTGTCTGTATAGTCTGGATGGATTGATGGAAAGTGTTCTATGTATGAAGGTTGTTGCATTTATTGTGGATGAATTTGAAGGCATCCAAGATATGTTCTAGTGTATAGTGAAGCATTTCATGTGGTCCACATGTTATCTTCTTGTTGCAGAAATGTGTACTTCAAAGTTCATTTGTGCTTTCATTAGGTTTGGCTGACCTGGTGTCTACATGCCATGCGAAGGATAAGTATCAATTAAGGAAGTACGTGATTGATCTGAGATGTTCTTTTGGGTCTTGGTTAAGTGTTGGCTTGGCCCATTCTATTTCTCTTCCACTATGGGAATGTTGAGTTGCTGACCTAAGTTGAATTTGAAATATGAAGTGTGTGTAGCCGAGCTTGGAGAAAGTTTCTAAGGTTGAAGATGGTATAAATACAAGTTGAGATGTTTTGGATTTAATGTATTGAACATGCCAAAAGTGTGAGAAGCAAGAGCATGTGAAAGTGAATTGAGGCAGCATTACTCTAATGTGTTAGACTCTTGAAAGCAGTGAGCTGATGGTGTTTGCAATTCTTTGATTAATGTTGCGGATGTGTGTAATTTTTTGTGGTGGATTTTCTGTTATCTTTTGTATCTGTAGGCAGTGAGCCTCCCTTCTGGACAACAAGTCCTATATGTAGGTAGCGAGCCTTGTATCCAGAAAGTGATTCCTTCTTGGGCAGTGAGTCTCTTTGTAGTCAATTTTGGAATTACTTTATATTGTGAGTTAATCCTCACCATGGTTTTTCCCTTATTGGGTTTTCCATGTAAATATGGTGTTTCTTATGTTGATATTGCTTTATGCTATTTCTATTTCATGTTCACACTTAATAATAGAATAAAGTGGATTTGAAGTTGAAAATTGTTTGTGTTTGAGATTGGATTGGTGACAACTGATTCACCCCCTCTTAGTTGTCTTGTGCCTTTCAACAATTGGTATCAAAGCCAGGTTCCTCAAAGAAGAGATTAACTGCTTGAGGTAGATTCGATGGCACAAAAATTCTCAATCCTCATGTTTTATGGATCTGACTACAATGATTGGAAAGTGAAAATGAGAGGTTACTTGATATCTCTTGGTTACAAGACTTGGAAAGTTTCTGAGAAAAAATATGTTGCATTGACAAGTGGTCCGTCTTTTGCAAATGAGATTTTTTCCTATGAGGAAAATGAAAAAGTAGGGTATTTAATCTATAGTGCCTTATATAAGATTGAGCGAACAAAAGTTATTTATTTGGGAACTGCTTATGAGGTTTTTAAAAAGTTGGAAGATACCTATGAAGGAAATGATAGAGTGAAATTGTTAAAGAAGCTAACAACTAAGTGCAAATATGAGAACTTGAAAATAGAAGAAGATGAAGATATTGTAATCTATTTTTAGAGGGTTGATATTGTAGTAAATGAAGTCAAAAATCAAGGTGGTACTCTGTTAGATGAAGATGTAATGGAGAATATTTTGATGACCTTACCAAAGAGTTATAGTGATAAAGTATCAACCATTGAGGAAGTGTATGATCCTAAGAAGTTCACTAAAGAACAACTATTTGGCACCTTGATTGCATTTGAAATGAGGAAGTTTGGAAAAGAAAAGGAGAAGACAAAACCAACCTTTAAAGCTACAAAGATAGAAGATGATCTGGATAGTGAAGGTTCAAAGGAGTTGGAAGAAAAATTTACAAGGAAGTTGAAGGTATCAATAAGCACAAAGGCACGCTGCCTTTTAAATGTTTCAGTTGTGGAAATATTGGTCACTATGCTTCAATATGTCCAAATAGATCTGTACACAAGAAGTAAAGAGACAATAAAGAAAAAATGGATAAGAAGTTAAAGAGATTGTACTATGTTAGAGAAGATGATAGAATTTCTGATGATGAATTTGATTTTGAGGGTGATAATGATGAATGCTTGTTTTTATCCTTAGAGAATAAATCAATGTTTATTAACTTTGGAAGATGTACAAGGGAAATTGGTTTGGAGAACAAGAAGGAAGAGATGGAAGGTACTTTGGTTACTTCCTTCCATTCTAGACAAGATGAAGACTATTGGGTGATTGACAGTGGTTGCTCAAATCATATGACCGGAGACAAAAGTAAGTTTACTAAACTTGAAAAGTATGAAGGTGGATTAGTCATGTTTGGAGATGATTCTCGTGCAAATATTGTTGGAAAAGGAACAAATAGTTTTGATGGAAAACATAGTACTAATGATGTCTATTATGTTAAGGGCTTAAGGCATAATCTTTTGAGTGTTGGAAAAATGTGTAGCAAAATATTTAAGCTTGTGTTTTAGGATAATACTTGTGAAATCAGAAAAGGATTTGGAATTGTGGTTGCTGTAGGAAGAAGAACACATGGAAATATTTATGAACTTAAGGGTGTAGATGGTCAGTGCCTTGTATCTCAAGTTAATGAAAGTTGGCTATGGCACTAGAGGATGGGACATGTAAAATTTGACAATCTGATCAAGATTAGTTCAAGAGAGATTGTTTAGGATCTACCTAAAATCACAAAGCCTACCAATACTATTTGCAGAAGTTGTTAGTTGGGAAAACAAACAAGATGCAACCTTAAAGGAAAAGATCAATCAACTACCAGAATGCTGGAATTGGTTCATACAGACCTTTGTGGTCCCACAAGAAGAAGTCTTAATGGTGACAAATATTTCATGCTTCTAATTGATGATTATTCTAGAATAACATGGGTTAGTTTTCTTAGGGAGAAAGCTCAAGCTCTGGATAGATTCAAAGTGTTCAAGGCCAGGGTAGAGAATGAAGTGAACTTGAGAATCAAATGCTTAAGGTTTGAAAAAGGTGGAGAATTCACTTCTAGTGAATTTAATACATTTTGTGAAGAGCATGGCATAAAGACACATTTTTATGCTCCTAGAACTCCTCAACGGAATGGAGTTGTTGAGAGAAAGAACCAGACAATGCAAGAGGCTGCAGGGACTATGATGAAAGGGGAAAATGTACTTGATGTATACTGGAGAGAAGCAATCCACATTGCTGTTTATATTCTTAACAGAGTTTAGATCAGAGGTAACAACACAAAGACTCCTTATGAGCTATGGACTAGAAAGATTCCTCATGTTAAGTACTTTAAGGTGTTTGGAAGCATATGTTATATTAAAATAGATGATGAGAACCTTGGAAAGTTTGATGCTAGATGTGATGAAGATGAACCTATCTATAGAAAAGTACAAGAAGAGGATAAGGAAGAAGAAGAAGATATTCAAGAAGAAGAAGCTTTGAAACCTACTCCTAAAACTCCAAAGTATGTACAAAAGAATCATCTGAAAGAACATATAATTGGAGATAAAAGTGAAGGTGTAAAGACAAGAAGCAAAGTGGTGGAAGTTGAGGTAAATCTGTGTTTACTTTCAAAGATAGAAACTAGAATAGTGTGTGAAGCATGCAAAGATGAGAATTGGGTTAGAGAAATGAAAGAGGAATTGTAGTAGATAGAGAAGAATTAGACATGAGAATTAGTTCCTAGACTGGTAAACAAGAACATAATTGATTCAAAGTGTGTGTTACAAAATAAGCTAAATGAGAATGGTGAAGTAGTAAGAAACACAAAAAATCTTGTATGAAAAAGTTATTCACTGGATTAGACTTTAAGGAGACATTTTCCCTGGTGGAAAGAATGGAGGATATTTAGATGTTCTTGGAATTTTCTATTCATAAATATTTCAAGGTATATCATATGGATGTCAAGTTTGCATTCCTGAATGGAGAATTCGAAGAAGAGGTGTACATGGAACAACCAGAGGGATTTCAATTATCAGATACACTAGATATGGTCTGTAAGTTGAAAAAGGCACTGTATGGACTTAAACAGGCTAGCATGGTATGCAAGATTGGATAGATATTTGACACAACAAAGGTTTGGCAAAGGCTCCATAGACATTAATCTCTATTTCAAAGTTGAAGGAAACAAAATGTTGATAGTGGTTGTGTATGTTGATGATATTATCTTTGGAGGAAATGAGGGTATGTGTAAGAGATTTGCAGAGGAGATGCAAAAAGAGTTTGAGATGTCTATGATTGGTGAGTTGAATTTCTTTCCTGGACTTCAAGTGAATCGAATTGATAAGGGAATATTCATTTCACAATCAAAGTATGTCAAAGAGTTGTTGAAGAATTTTGGAATGGATGAATCCAAACTAGTCTGTACCCCTATGGTGAGTAGATGCAAACTGAGTAAATATGATGATTCTCCTAAGGTTGATCAGAGCATGTACAAATCTATGATTGGTGGACTATTATATCTTACTACTACTAGACCGGATATCTAGATGAATATCTTACTACTACTGAGTAAAGACCAGATTGAATTTTGGAATGGATGAATCCAAACTGGTCTGTACCCCTATGGTGACTAGATGCAAACTGAGTAAAGATGATGATTCTCCTAAGGTTGATCAGAGCATGTACAAATCTATGATTGGTGGACTATTATATCTTACTACTACTACTGGACTATTATACATGTAGTATTTTTGGTTGCCAAATTTCAAGCAGAACCTAAAGAAGCACATGTTATAGTTGTGAAAAGGATATTCATATCTAAAAGGCACTCCAGATTATGGCTTGTGGTATCCTAAGGATACTGATTTCACTTTGAGTGCTTACACTTATGCAGATATGTCTAGTTGTGTGGATAATTGGAAGAGTACAAGTGGTGGTGCATTCTTTCTTGGAGGAAGTTTGGTTTCATGGCCATGCAAGAAACAAGATTTAGTCTCTTTATCCACTACAGAAGCTGAGAACATTACTGTAGAAACTTGCTACACATAGGTTTTGTGAATGAAGAAAACATTGAAGGAAATAGGAGTGATGTGTGATGATCCTATCTCTATCTTTTGTGATAATACAAGTGCTATAAACATTTCAAAGAATTTGGTAATGCATTCAAGATCAAAGCATATCTCTATCATATATCATTTCCTGACAGAGAAGGTATTGGAGAATGAAGTCTGATTGGAGTATGTGCCTACAAAGGATCAAATTGCTGACATATTTACTGAGGCTCTTCTAAAGGATACTTTTGAGTATATCAGGGAGAAGTTGGGGGTTTATGCCCCTCCTTCTAACTAGGTGCATAAGGAGGTGCATTAGTCCAGTGAATCTACAGATTCTTCATTTGTCAAGATTGATGAATGGGCCTACTCCTTAGGGGGATTAGGAAGTATCATTGTTGCAGTATGAGTTGTGTGGGTGCAATCCTAATGGGGAGTGATCAAAGTTTTTTTCTTTACCATTGATGTCAAAGGGGGAGAGAAAGTCATGTGAAAAATAGTGAAAGAAAAAAGGGGAGAGAGAGTATTGAGAGTGCATGGATGTTGTGTAGGTTGTCTAATATAGAAAATAAAGGAGAGTGTGCATTGTGTCTTTGGTGGTTTTTTACATCATGTGTTGCCATCAATGACAAAAGGGGAGATTGTTGCAAGTATGGATGAGTATGGTGGTGTTGTCATTAATGTTGTCATTGATGTCTACACAATATAGGTTGTTGTAGAGAAACGAAACAAGTGATTCCAGGTTGTGCATGTATAGTTGAGATACTGTAGAGATGTTGTGAGTACATGGAGCTATCTTTATGATGTTGCATGTTTGTTGATATGATGAGTTGCCAAGTGCTTTTGAGAAATAGTCAAGATAGAGTTGTGTGTATGTTCAAAATGTGCTCCAATTTGTGCCCTACATTTCTTCTGTGTTGATCCTATGCTTGTGAGGATATAAAGTGTTGTTTATGGGCATCCTTGGGTGATATATCTTGGATTGTAACTTCTGGTTTGATGAAGAGTGAAGGTTGTGTTCATCAGTGTGTGAATTGGTCTAGCAAAGTTGTTTGTCTATGGACTAGGAGAAATTTTTCTTCTCTATAGTTTTCCATTGATTTGTTTATGGTCTTGTGGATCTAGTAGAATGTTGGTAATGGTTTTATCTATGTTGTAGCAAAGGTGTTTGTGGTTTGGTGCTCCAGAAGACTAGGTTCATAATTACTATGCGTGTCTGTACAGTCTAGATGGACTGATGGAAAGTGTTTTATGTATGAAGGTTGTTGCATTTGTTACAAATGAATCTGAAGGCATCCAAGATGTGTTCCAATGTATGGTGAAGCATGTCATGTGGTCTGTATGTTATCTTCTTGTTGCGGAAATGTCTACTTCAAAGTTCATTTGTGTTTTCATTAGGTTTGGTCGATCTGGTGTCTACATGTCATGCAAAGGATAAGTATTAATTAAGGAAGTGTGATTAATCTGAGATGTTGTTTTGGGTCTTGGTTAAGTGTTGGTTTGGTTTTCTCTCATTCTCTTCCATTGCGGAAATGTTGAGTTTCCGACCTAATTTGAATTTGAAATATAAATTGTGTGTAGCTGACATTGGAAAAAGTTTCTAAGGTTGAAGATGGTATAAATACAAGCCAATATGTTTTGGATTTAATGTATCAAACATTCCACAAGTGTGAGAAGCATGAGTGTGTGAAAGTGAATTGAGGTAAAAATACTCTAATGTGTTAGACTCTTGAAAGCAGTGAGCTAATGGTGTCTGCAATTCTCTAATTAAGGCTACAAATGTGTGTAATTTTTTGTGGTGGATTTTTCTGTTATCTTTTATATCTGTAGGCAATGAGCCTCCCTTCTAGATAGTGAGTCCTATCTGTAGGCACTAATCCTTGTATCCAGACAATGAGTCCTTGATTAGTGAGCCCTTTGGCAGTGAGCCTCTTTGTAATCAGTTTTGGAATTACTTTATATCAATGTGAGTTAATCCTCATTGTGGTTTTTCCCTTGTTGGGTTTTCCACGTAAATTTGGTGTTTCTTCTATTGATATTACTTTATGTCATTTTCATTTCATGTTCACACATAATAATAGAATAAAGTGGATTTGAAGTTGATAATTGTTTGATTTTGAGATTGGATTGGTGACAATTGATTCACCCCCCCTCTTAGTTGTCTTGCACCTTTCAACACAATGCATTTAGGTTGTATATTCTAGGGTTTTTGTTGTGCATAAAGCCTTATGTGATAAAATTCCTACTTAGGAAGACCATGAGAAAATTTTCTCCATGGCTAATGATAAATAAATTAGATGTGATGGGTTTCCTTTCAAATTTTAGAAACTTCTCAAGGATATGGTTGGTAATGATCCATATAGAGTTTATTTAAAAGCTTATAATTCAAAATACTTAGGTAATATTATAAAAAATAAATTATTAAGTTCATACCTAAGGCTGGAAATTTTGAGGATATTGTAATTGACGGCTAATCACCTTGCTTAATTTCTCCTACATGATCATTTCCAAGGATATTACTCTTAAGCTATAACATCTTCGTTTGATTGTTAGGCTAGAGTAAACTAGGCTTATCAGATATAGATATATTTTTGACAACATCATTGCTATTTAGGAGGGAATGTGATAGACCAAGCATTCTAAAATATAAATCATTTGTATTAAAATTAAAATTTACTAAATATTATGATTATATAAAATGACTATTTTTTTTTCTATCTTTTCAATCTTTGGTCACAAATTGTTGAGATCTATTAATTTTTTTATTCTTCTACATTTATCACTACTAATAGTCATTAATCTTCTACATTTTTATTTTTTTCATCATATGAAAAGTATGTCTTCTTACTCCTTTGAATACGTTTTGTCTCATGTTTTTTCATAGAATATTTTCGAAGGTATCACTCTTCTCGATTTTCCTCATTAATATTCTATCAATAGTCATTTTGATGAGGATTCTTATCTCCCTTGATGATGAGAATAACTTTAAACAAGCATTTGATTACCTAGAAACCTTCTACTTGGCCTCTCATTCAATCATTCAATACCAAAAGAGCCAATGCTATAGACAATATGTTTTGAATAAGTGAATGCAGCTCAAATACTTTGGTTGGAAGTAGGTAGATCATAGAGAGGTCTTCATATTCCTTGGTATTCTTCTTCTACTCTACGGAAAACTATTATTTATTAGGTGAAAATATATTGAAATATTGATGTCACACCCCACTGTGTGTTTACCTATTTACTATTACTATGTTAGGGTAAATTATTGCATATGTGAATGTATTTAGAATTATGATTGGATATATAAATGCGGTTTCACTTTTTTTATCAGAAAAGTATGAATGAATGTTTATTTCATTCAATGTTAGATAATGGAATGGAAATCTAGAATGTATGGTTATTGAATTTGATATTCTAACTATGAAAAGTATAATGCAAATGTTGTTTTGATGAATGGCTGTCTACCATGAAAATGTCTTAAGTTGGATGTAAGTTTAGAATCAATCCTCTAGAAGAAAGGGGAAGCATCAACCAGGAGAAGAACTTGGTGAAGTAACCTATAACGAAACCTAACTGGGCTTATACACACACACACACACACACTCACTCACTAATAGAATGGTTGAGCCAAGAAATAGTTTTGGGAATTGGTAAGTCATCCTTTATCATGACATGTTTGCATTAGAAAGGAGCTTGGTTTTTCTTAGGAGCATTCTTGGATTATTTTAGTGTTTGGTGCATGCAAGCACTTCTTTATATTACTATACTTGATTGATGAGAGCTACATATGTTGAATGTATATATATGTATACATATGCATGTCAAGGATAATCCAAATGCATGGACATGTACATGAGAGTACATAGGTAGGTGTACCTATGCACGCTTATGGACGAGTTTCTTACGAGCATGGCGATGAGGACAAAGTGACATGTATGCATATATATATATACCTCACATGTATATATACCTATATATAAGATAGTAATTATTTATGTATGTGATTGTGTAATCAAATGTGTATATATATATACACACACATATGTATACATATATTGATATACACGTATGTAATGACGAATGGAAATGTCCATACGAATATGTTGACATATGTGTACATACGTATATATATATGTATATATATATATATACAAATGGATTATTAAACCTTTTTCTCTTATAAGTAAATTATAGGTTTTCTCTAAAGTTCTAGCAACCATTGATTTGTATTACTTCATGTTGGGTCCCTTCCAAATATTTTTACTAAAAGATAGAAAAAATGCATAGAGATTTCTTAAGTGCCTCTTTTGACCAAGTTAAAAGCTTAAATTATAGATTTTTTAGGAATTTTATTGCTTCTCTTGTGATTCTAGAGGCTTGGCCTTATTGATATACAATGTTGAGGTAAACCATTTTGTGCTAAATGGATAATCAAAGCCTTTAGGGTAATGAAGTTGGGTATGTGCAGGATCATGATGGGCCAAAAAGTGGTGATGTGAAAAATGTTTTGTTTTGCATCGACCAAAAAACATGAAAAACCCAAGTTGACTTTTTTCTGGCTTGGGTGTCAGTACATTGCTCCAAAGCAATGCCCAAGGAAAGAATTACATATCGGATATTTGATCCAAATCAGACCGATTTGAATTGGATATAAATAGATATCAACGACCTTTTAAAATTATTTGAAGCATTTTAAAGAGTTGAGTGCACGTAGTGAGAGCGATGTTTGGATATTAGATATCCGATTTGAGTAGATATCCAATTTCTAGGGTAAGTTTTTGGTTTTTTTAATTTTAATCTATTTTTCTATTGGTTTTGTATAATTTTAGTAGTTTTTATGGATTTTTATTAAAAGGTAGGGTTTTTTTTATTGATTTTTATTAAAAACTAGAGTTTACAATGGATTTTATTAAAAACTAATATTTTTTATGGATTTTTTATTAAGAACAGAGTTTGTTATGGATTTTTGTTAAAAAGTAGGGTTTTTTTGGATTTTTATTAAAAACTAGGGTTTTTTTACAATAATTTTATTTATATTGTGTAATTTCAATTAGATTAATTAGTTTTTAACTTTAATTAGGTATTATGGCTGAGAATGAAAATGCACAAATTCCAAATGCTCCACCACCTCTATGCCCATCAATTGAAGACTTAATTGGTAAAAAAATGGAGCAATTGAGGGGCATTTGTGATGTTTATAAGACAATCCCTCAATTATCCCAGATGACAAACACATTGAAGGAAATAATTAAAAATATAGAAACCCTCTCCACCCAACATAATACCTTTCTTTTTTGGAAAGAAATCATGAATATTACTCCTATGGATTGTCTTAAAATGATGTGAAATATCCCCAAATAAAAAAATCCCAAATAGCCTCTTCATTTGTTAACCCCCGCACTGGTTTGCTAGTTAATGTTAATAAACCAAAACTTTCTATAAAATGGTGCACGAATAAGGAAATTGTAGATAAATTTTGGGATCGTTGGTGTATGGTTTTTGATAAACCACCCAACAACAATAGTGATATACCATTTTACTTTATTAAAAAATTATACACTGAGTTTGTGTTAGGGCATCGTGTCAATTACTTTGTCATTAAACCCTTCTAGGGCATCGGTGGAGGTATGCCCCAGGATGGACCAGGGGCAGTTAGAGTACTCCAATTCCCATATGTTCCCCCTCCTCCCCTTCCCCCACCACCTATAGTACATCATCTAGATATTATCAAGGATGCAATGACACAAACTATTCAAGCTATTCACTCTTTGAGTGGTCTTTTGGTTTCCCATATCAACCACATTCTGGTGATGTTGGTGATGGATCGAGTGCTGCTACATCATCCTCCTTAGGTCCACATATTTGTGTGCCACATACTTGCACTATGTTCCACCAAATATGCTTGGGTCCTCTTGTACAACTTGTTGAGCATCCCTTGGACACTTCTGATTATGACCTCCATGACATGGACATTATAGGAGATAAGACGCAGGAAAGTGGAGTGCACCCTACAGAGTCCTCTCCTGCTAGAGAGGGGGACGTTGGAATAGTTACACAGGTACGATTTAAGTTGTAAATTCATAACTTGCATTTGTTTTTAAATGAATATTAATAAGAGATAGTATCAAATACTAATATTTATTTACATGGTCTATTTAACAATTGGTGTTTGAGGAGGAGCTCGCACAGGTGACTAATATCACCCTTAGGGCCATTTCATTTGGCCTCGACATGCACATAGTATATATTTTTGCACTCACTTGTTTACATTTTTTTATTATATACTTGCTTGTCATTTGAATTGTCATTAATGAAATTATATATTAACTTATATGTTTATCTTATTTTCCTCTTGTAGGAAATACCTAGTGCGAGTGAGGTGCAACACTATCCAAACTATGGAGGTGCGATGCTAGATAAGGGGGAGGTAATTGAACTAAAATTTGATTGAATTAATATTTTTAAGATCTTATATTGATTATACATACATTGAAATAGATTGGTAGTTTCATATGTACTTGTCATTTTTATGTACAGGCGGTTACGAGCTATGCATCATTGTTGAAAAGTGTCACAATGCTTGAAGGAGTAGGTATTGGAACACCTCAAGGAGTAGGTGTTGAAACACATCAAGGAGGAGGTGTCGAAACACCTGAAGAAGATAAAGAAAAATATTAGCCTAAAGAGGTATGTGTTTATTTTATTTTGTGTTTGGTAAATATGTTCCTATTACTGACAATTGTATTCTAACTTGGATCAATTTTATGTTTTTTTTCACATATATAGATTGACATTTCAATTTTTTTTTTGGTTGGTTCTTTGAGAGGGGCATATTCAAGGACTCCTGACCCTTTGAAGAGATGTATATTTTAGTTAATCAAGATTTCAATTTTAGAGTTCAATTATAATTCAATGTATATTGATTTTGATGTTAATTATTTGATTTTAAATTATATAGTATAACTAATCTCAATTGGGGTTTCAATTTTTCTTGTGCAACTACCTTCAGAGCCAAAGAGTTCTTCAAAGAGGCTCCATTTTGATGATCCACCAATAGTTTAGGATGAGATAGACATTTTGGCATGTAAATTTTGAATAGATATTGAGATGGCATATGCCACATTTTTTAAAAATTTGTTTGAGTTGGTGTTGATGCCATTTTTGTATATGAAACATGATTATTGGATAATTTGATATATAAGTTGACAATTGAAATTTAATTTCTTCCTCATGTGCATGATTAAACTCTTTGGAAATTTAATCAAGTGAGCAATGGTTAAATATCAATGTACAATAGCATAAAAAAATGGTTGTATTATGTAGTTTATATTCATATTGCTGATTACATTGCATTGCACATCTTTCAAACTCAAAGCATTACTTCACATTGCATAACTAACAACTAGATGATAATAGATGAAAAAAATTCAATTGCAATATAGTTTTTACAAAGTCAACCTAATTAGTTATGCAATTACTTCACATTGCATAACTAATAACTAGGAGCAGCTTCCAATTGCATTTTCTTGTCATGGAATTCTATGAGACAACATTTCTTTGAGACATTTTTTCAAATAGTTCACTTCCTTGTCTATGCTACCAAATTTTTTATACATGTATACCAAAGCTTTTTATCAAACGGTTCACTGGCTTGTTGCTATGGCTAAATGCCTAAAACAAGTGCTTTCAAACAAGCTATGTATGCTTGGAAAAATTCTATCAAAGAATAATACTAAGCAATAGCATAGACAAGGCAATGAACTATTTGAAAAAATGCCTCAAAAAATGAGGTTTCATGGTGATGGAATGCCATGACAATCAATTTTTTTTTGATTCTCATGGAATTCCATCACCATGAGACCTCATTTCTTTGAGGCATTTTTTCAAACAATTGACTACCTTGTTGATTGTCATGGCATTCCATTACCATGAGACCTCATTTCATTGAGGCATTTTTTCAAACAGTTCACTGCCTTGTTTATTGTACCACATTTTTCATACATGTCTATCAAAGCATTCTATCAAACATTTAATTGCCTTGCTGCTATGGCTAAAAGCCTAAAATAAGTGCTTTTGAACAAGCTATGGATGCTTGGAAAGAATCTAACAGAGCATAATCATAAGCAATACCATAGACAAGGTAATGAACTGTTTAAAAAAAATACCTCAAAGAATGTGGTCTCATGGTGATAGAATGCCATGACAAGAAAATTGCTATAGATTGTCATGGCATTCCATCACCATGAGACCACGTTTTTTGAGGCATTTTTTCAAACAATGCACTGCCTTGTATATACTACCACATTTTTTGTACGTTTACCAAAGCATTTTATGAAATAGTTTACTGCCTTGCTGCTATGGTTAAAAGCCTAAAATAGGTGATTTCAAACAAGCTATATGGATGCTTGGAAAATGGTGTAGGAGCACCTTGGAAACAAAGGACTAGTTGATGGTTAGTTGATGCAACCAAGGATGGAAAACCAGTCACTTTCACAATACAAGGGATTCCTAAACACCTTTCTCAACTTAGCTCTCATATCTCTTTAACAACTCCTACAATTAATCATCATTATAGACACCCATTTTAGTCCCCTTCAACATACTTCCAACTCACATAGGACTCCTTTGGAACAATTTTCACAAATCATGCAAAATACACTGCTCAACCTAGCCTAATAGGCCAAATTTCTAAAGCAACCACCCTTGGAACACTTCACAAAACCTAAAAATTGTTGGGGCAACACTCAACAGATGAAAAAACCTCAAAATTTCCCATTTATCCTCTGGAACTCTCCCTCTAAGACCCTATTTCAAAAAACCCTCAAATTACCCAAATTTGGTAGGGGTTTATTGAAAAACCTAATTGCAGACTTCCCTAGACTTTACGACCAACTATAAAACCCTTGAATAACCCTACAAAAGCTTAAAAGAACAAGAAAAGTGACTACCCTCAAACAATTCGCACTTTTACCCTCTCTAACCTCACTTTTTCATACAAAAACACCCCAAATGCCATCTAGGGCATCACCAAAAATCATAATGCTGACCTCCCCTGCACAAGAAACAATGCAAAAATGTTTATTTATCCTAACTAAGCTTATCCACTAAATTATAGCATCATACAGTGGGTGGACGACTTAAAACTCCATTTTAAATGCACTCAAACCCTTGGAACAAGGCTCACAAACCAACCTCAAGTAAAATGCCTCCTAAATGCACAAAAATAAATGAAATTACTTCAAACCAAGTTTTTGAAGAAGTTAACTCTACTTCCCACCATTTTCCATTAAAAATAAAGCAACAAGCTATGGTCTCATGGATTTTTTTCACACGAAAATCAGCATTGGAGTTCGGTTGGAGGCTGAAAACTACTTGTAAGGGCATAAATGAATCTTGTTCTATAACTTGCATGACCAAAGAAATTTTTCCATCACATAAAAATGGGTACGTTTAGGTTAGGTATGGTCCCCTTTCACACCCAAACAGGCCGAAGCAGTCTGAGCTACGTTCAATTGACAAAATCCCTTAAGAGTCCAAAGTGGAAAAGGGAAACAATCTTTGACGGACTGTTACTTGAAAAACGTGATGCCTACAAACTTTTTGTCTGAGGATACGAGAATTTTTTGGGCCCCTGTACAATAACCTCTCTTAGTTTTTTCTATATCAGAGGCATTTTCTAGTGGTGATGAGTTTTTAGTTGGGGGAAAAGTTGTTAGATGCAAGTAGTGTAAAGTTGCAAAGTGGCGCAACTTTCATTTTGCAACTTGTACGACCAAATGGACTGTTCTAACACATCTGGATAGGTATGTTTATACTAGGGATGGTCCTCTTTTGTACCCAAATACATTGAATCACTTTGAGCTACATTGGACCGATGATTTCCCTTAAGAGTCCAAAGTGCTAAAAGGTAGAAATCTTTGAAGGTCTATTTCTTAGAAACTGTGATGCTTATAGAATCTTCATCTAAGGCTATGGGATCATGTTGGGACCATAAACAATAACCTCTCTTAGTTTTTTCTATCTCAGAGGTGTTTTCTTGTGGTGATGAGTTTTTAGTTGAGGGAAAAGTTGTCAGATGCAAGCAGTGTAAAGTTGCAAAGTGGTGCAACTTTCATTTTGCAACTCGTACAACCAAACAAACTAATCCAACATGTCTGGATGGATATATTTATGCCAAGGATGGTCCTCTTTTTCACCCAAATATGCCAAATCACTCCGAGCTACATTGGACTGACAATTTCCCTTAAGAGTCCAAAGTGCTAAAAGACAACAATCTCTGAAGGGCTCTTTCTCAGAAACTGTAATGCTTAAAAACTCTCCATTTGAGGCTATGGGATCATGTTGGGACCATCTACAATAACCTCTCTCAATTTTTGCTATCTCAAAGGCATTTTCCTGTGGTGATGAGTTTTTAGTTGAGGGAAAAGTTGCCAAATGCAAGCAGTGTAAAGTTGTAAAGTGGCGCAACTTCTATTTTGTAACTCGTATGACCAAAAAAATTATTCCAAAAGGTTCGAATGGGTACGTTTATGCTAGGGATGGTCCTTTTTTGTACCCAAATACGCCGAATCACTCTGAGCTACATTGGATCGACGATTT